>JABACO010000008.1:8669787-8674787 GCA_013339895.1 Ephydatia muelleri | reverse complement strand
AACACAAGCCTTTTATTTTGCTGGGGGGGGGGGGGGGGGGGCTTGCAGTACTTTACGGTATATGTGCTGATATGTACTTATCTCATTATGCATCCTTTGTGTGTACCTTTTCCACCCGTACAAATCTGATGTGACACACACGTGCACACACACACACATACATCACACACACACATACATCACACACACATACATACACGTGCACACACATACACACACATACACACGTGCACACACAAATACATGTGTACACACACATACATACACGTGCACACACATACACACACATACATGTGTACACACACATACACACATACATACACGTGCACATACATACACGTGCACACACATACACACGCATACATGTGTACACACATACACACACAACACAGAGTGTTCAGAACGCCATTGAGGAGCAGATGGCAAAGCTATTGAACATCTGTCCCTCCCAGAGGGTGGGTGTGGTCGCCTTCAGTGACGAGGTATGACTCTGGTGGTTTGATGTGGTTGTTGTTGCCAACATGTGTGGTGGACTCTTTTTGTCTTCACATGAATGCATATCTGAGTTGGGGTTTGGGGTTGATGATGTTATGACAGCTGTAATTGTCTGCAGTACATAACAAGTATTAAATTACATACCTTAGGTCATGTTGCTAGGAGACAGTAAATGGAAGGAGGTGGTTGTGGGGGGAGACAGGCTCTCCAGTGTGGAAGAGCTGGTCAAAATAGGAAGTGAGTTGACTCCGCCCCCACCCCTCAGCCAGTGCAGAGCTGAACTTTCAAGGAGAGTTTCTGAGTGAGTGTTTAGTACATGTGTGTTTAGTACATGTGTGTTTGTCTGTGTGTTTGTCTGTGTGTTTGTCTGTGTGTTTGTGTGTGTGTGTGTGTGTGTGTGTGTGTGTGTGTGTGTGTGTGTGTGTGTGTGTGTGTGTGTGTGTGTGTGTGTGTGTGTGTGTGTGTGTGTGTGTGTGTACTTGTGTATGGGTGGATGGGTGTGTATGTGTGTGTGATGATTGTTGTGTGTGCACAATTATTGCTCACGCCTACACAGGCTTGAAGAAGGTGGTCAGACAGCATTGGGACCGGCATTGCTTCTGTCTATGCTGCTGGCTGGTTCTATAGCAGGCTCAAAGGTGAATAAAGCCTGACCTTTTTTAAAGCACACCCTCCTTCCCCTCCTCTCAATCTCTTTTCAACTCACATCTTTTCCCTCCTCCCTCTCCTCTCTCCCCTCTCTTCAGGTCATCGTATGCACAGATGGCCTCGCTAACAAGGGTGTAGGAAATTTGGATGGTAAAGCATTACGGTGTGTGCCTCTGCTGTGGGCACACTCCTTTCCTCCTGACAGTGCCAAGCGGTGATGAAGCCACTGCACAGCAGTTCTACACGGACCTTGGCAACATCGCAGTTGAGAAGGGGTAATGTCTCTCTCTCTCACATCACACACACATCTCACACATCCACATTGCATATGGACGTCACATAGACAGGTCATACGCACATGCAGCACATCACATGCACGCACACGCATCACACCATCGTGCACACATCACACACACACACACCACATCCCTGTACATGCACACATTTGCACACACATCACGCACACCACATATGCACATGCATCACACTTGCATAGCACAAACATCACGCATTTACACACACACACACACACACACATACACACACACACACACACACAAGCCGCACACAAGCAAGCGCATTTACGTTGCCAACGTTTACCGCAGTGTGACGGTCTCCTTGGTGACCATAAAGGGGGTGGAGTGTCGGGTCCTGGAGCTAGGGAGAGTGGCGGACACTACGGGAGGGAACGTGACCCAGGTGGATCCACTCACCGTGTCCTTTGAGTTCAGCAACATTGTGGCCAACCCCATCATAGCCACTAACGTGGAGTGCAAGCTTATCCTTCACAACAGGCTGTGAGTTGTGTTAGTGGTAATGGTAGCGTGCTTTGTGGGGTCTGTGTGTGTGTGTGTATGCATGTGTGTGCGTGCTTTGTGTGTGGTGTGTGTGTGTGTGTGTGTGTGTGTGTGTGTGTGTGTGTGATAAGTGGGTGGCTTGTGTATTTATTTGTGTGTACGTGGCTTGTGTATGCACGTCATGTATCTATGTGGCATGTACATGGGTGTATGCTTGAGTGCATGTATGTATGTATGTATGTATGTATGTATGTATGTATGCTTGTTTATTTGTATTTGGTCTGTGCATGTGTGTGTGTGTGTACATACTTGCAGGTGTATTCAAGCAGAGGGTTTCCAAGGCAACGTGATGCACGCATCAGTGGGCAACGTCACGTCCGAAACAGAGTTCAGTTTCGAGTACAAGGCCAGGAGATCTCCTCATAGTGACTCCACAAGTGAGCCTACGGGTGGTCATATCATGTGTTCTCTCTTTGAGTATTCCCCCGTATGCAAGTGCAGTTGCATTTGTGCGTTGCATGTACCTGCGTGGTAGATATGTGTAGGGTTTGATTTGCATCTGTACGTATATGTGGGACGGGATGGATGTCTGCTTGTGCCTAGCAGTGTACGCTCTTTGACTAAATTCCCAATAGCATAATTTCTTTTGTCACATGTGGATTAGTAGGTAACGGTAGTTGCATTTTTGTCAATCCTCTTGAGATGACTAAATTATTCAGCTTGCACTGTAGATAATGGAACTGTGTCTATTATATACATGTGTAATGCGATTGGCAAACTTTCTTTTTTTTGCTGTTATGGGATGTTTGTGTGTGAGGCAGATTGATTAGTGGGAGTGATAGAGCATTTGAAGGGGGGGGAGGGGGAGGGGGATTAGTAAACGATGTTGGTGAAACCTGCTACACCTGTGCTCACATTGAGGAGACCAAACAACATAGAACAACGTTAAGCTTCCCTCTGGGCGTTTGTATTTTGTAGTTGTTTTTTTTAATTTTTATCCCTTACGTTTGGTTTGAATGCAGGTGCCAGCCAGGAAGGAATGTCTTCGTTTGACACGCCTGTGATGGTGGGCGGGGTTCCACATCTCCCCTTCCAGCTCCTCACTGAGTACACCGGCAAGGACGGCTCAAAACTCTTGCGGGTGGTGACTAAACTGAAACCGGTCACGCAGGAAAGACAAACCGCCGAGAAAGGTAGCTAATACCAGTCTTTCAAACTGGGATGTATAATAATTGATTTGTTACCAAAAGAGACACATACGCGATCACAGGGTTTTCCCTCCTCCTCTCCCCCCTCCCCCCCCCCCCCCCCCCCCGGTACTAAGGGATTGACTTTGGTGTTGTGGGATCGCACTCTGTGAGGAGCACTGCAGCACTGGCCTCGGAGGGGAAGATTATGGAGGCGAGGGCCAAGGCCATCTCCTATGGAAGAGCAATGACTAGATCAAGGTAACAATGTTCTTTCCCCTTAATATCTACATCGTCATGCCACTACATCGTCATGCCACTACATCGTCATGCACTACATCGTCATGCCACTACATCGTCATGCCACTACATCGTCAATGCCACTACATCGTCATGCCACTACATGTCATGCCACTACATCGTCATGCCACTACATCATCATGCCACTACATCGTCATGCCACTACATCGTCATGCCACTACATCGTCATGCCACTACATCGTCATGCCACTACATCGTCATGCCCACTACATCGTCATGCCACTACATCGTCATGCCACTACATCTCATGCCACTACATCGTCATGCCACTACATCGTCATGCCACTACATCGTCATGCCACTTACATCGTCATGCCACTACATCGTCATGCCACTACATCGTCATGCCACTACATCGTCATGCCACTACATCTCATGCCACTACACGTCATGCCACTACATCGTCATGCCACTACATCGTCATGCCACTACATCGTCATGCCACTACATCGTCATGCCACTACATTCTTCATGCCACTACATCTTCATGCCACTACATCATCATTCCACTACATCGTCATTGCCACTACATCTCATGCCACTACATCTTCATGCCACTACATCGTCATGCCACTAGTCATCCATTTGTTGCTAACCTCAGGTCTTTTAACCCTCCCCCCCCACACACACACACACCCTCTCACCATGACGATCGTTGGGTGTGCTACTTTTAGCGATGTATGTGATCCTCATGAGAGGAGCAAATTCAATGCTGTTATGAGCAGAATAACTCCTCTGGAACGCCAACTCAAGGCAACACAGGTGACAAGCCATGTCTGTAATGTCACTGTATGTGTCATTGTAACGTCTTTTCTCCCATAAATGCACACAACACACATACATACATACATACATACATACATACATACATACATACATACATACATACATACATACATACATACATACATACATACATACATACATACATACATACATACATACATACATACATACATACATACATACATACATACATACATACATACATACATATACACACACATACATACATACATACATACATACATACACACATGCATACATACATACATACATACATACATACATACACACACATGTACACATACATACATGTACACACACATACATGTACACATACATGTACACACACATGCACATTCTGCATAAAGATGCGTGCATCGACTAACAGCTCAGTTCCCAAATCTGCCCATCTTTTAGTGCCATCATCCAGCTCCTCTCAGCAAGGTCAGCTGGCCCAGGCAGCTAGCAGATCATCAAAGAGCAAGGCAGCATCTTTCCTTTCGCCCAAGTGTTCTGTGGAGTCAACTGCATCTCCAAGAAACATGTCAACGCTGTGCAGTCCCACTGTGTGTCTGACTGATGTGAGTTTCATTTCTTATTTTAAACTTCCTTTCCCTCTCACTCCCTCACTGACTTCCTTCCTCCCCTCCCTCCTCTCCCTCCCTCCTCTCCCCTCCCTCCCTCCCTTCCCTCGGTTCCTCCCCTACCTCCTTCCCTCCTTCCTCCCTTCCTCCTTCCCTTCCCTCCTTCCCTTCCCTCCTTCCTC
>JABACO010000008.1:8423527-8668787 GCA_013339895.1 Ephydatia muelleri | reverse complement strand
GCCTCCTCCCTTCCCTATACCCTGCCACCCCTCCTCCCTTCCATACCCTGCCCCCCTCCTCCCTTCCATACCCTGCCCCCTCCTCCTTCCATATCCTGCCCCCTCCTCTCTTCCATACCACTGCCACCCTCCTCCCTTCCACATATCCTGCCCCCTCCTCCCTTCCATACCCTGCCCCCCTCCTCCCTTCCATATCCTGCCCTCCTCTCTTCCATACCCTGGCCCCCTCCTTCCTTCCATACCTACCCTGCCCCCTCCTCCCTTCCATACCTGCCCCCTCCTCTCTTCCATACCCTGCCCCCTCCTCCCTTCCATATCCTGCCCTCCTCTCTTCCATACCCTGCCCCCTCCTTCCTTCCATACCTACCCTGCCCCCTCCTCCCTTCCATACCCTGCCCCCTCCTCTCTTCCATACCCTGCCCCCTCCTCCCTTCCATACCTTCCATACCCTGCCCCCTCCTCTCTTCCATGCCATGCCCCTCCTCCCCCCCCACCAACACGCACAGATCAAATGTCACAAAGATTGGCTCATCGGTAAGCAGCTCAGGTCAGAGAGGCACATATCAGAGTTCCCCACTAAGCCAAACATGATCACCACCCAACACCACACTTCACTGCTAGCAACCACTCCACAATCATCACGTCCCACCACACATCACCGATCCCTCCAACCAGAGGTGAGCCTCCACCTCAATATTGAACCCACACAGCGGGAATCAAATACCATATCACCTTCGTCAACTTACCGCAAGGTACCCCTGGCATCCCGAACCCACCATCCCTCCCACAAGATGACATTCAAACCACAGAGAAGCCTGCTTGCATAAACCTCTTTTTTGAGGACTGTAACATAACACACACACACACACACACACACACACACACACACACACACACACACACAAAGATAAGATTTAAAATAAAACTAAAAGGCTGAATAGAACATTTCATTCTGCTTCAGTGACTTGCATACAAAACTACAGCATTTTGCAAAACATACAGATCAAACTAGACAGGCTCATGTAACCCCTTCCCTCTTCCCCCCTCCCCTGGGAACAAACTTTGTCTCAATGCACTACTGTCATCAATGATGTCACCACCGACCCTTGACCCCACCATCACAGACGTTTCATAAAGATGGCTGGCTGTTGGTGCTACCAACAAAACCATTTTAGGGTAGAGGCAAGCACAAAAGCAACACAGCTACAGCAACTGAAGCCCAACTACCTACCCACCCAACCCCTCATGCTTGTAGCTGCCACATTCTATAATTAACCAAAACGACCCCATATGGAATAGACCACTAGGGGGGCCCTTGGCATGCAGATTAATTGGTTGAACCATATCCAATTAGCCACTTGATTAATGTGTTGGTATACAAGGCGTTGGCATTCTTTCAGCTGCGCCTGAAAGGCAGTCTCGTATGCACTACAAAGAGGACCCCTCGTTTGTCTTGTTTGTACACAAAGCCCTTCGGTACAACCACATCTCTGCTGCTGCCTCAAGAGCCCCTCTGACACATCTCTACGTCAAACAAGGCCCAATCATGATTGGTATGATAAGTAGATTCTCATCGAGACTGCATTCACTGCAGTCTTTGTTAAAGTATGCAATCATACACATACACATACAACACACACACACAACACACGCATGCACATGCACAACACGCATGCACACACACACACACACACACACAACACGCATGCACACACACAACACGCATGCACACCAACAAAAAATTCGAATCACACACTCCTCTACACATGAACACAGTTGTAGTAATTTATACTCCCTGTCTAATGGCATGATGATCACCATAATGTGAGGTCTCTGGTGGCATGATGATCACCACAAGGTGAGGTCACTGGTGGCATGATAATCACCACAAGGTGAGGTCACTGGTGGCATGACGATCACCACAAGGTGAGGTCACTGGTGGCATGATGATCACCACAAGGTGAGGTCACTGGTGGCACGATGATCACCACAAGGTGAGGTCACTGGTGGCACGATGATCACCACAAGGTGAGGTCACTGGTGGCACGATGATCACCACAAGGTGAGGTCACTGGTGGCATGATGATCACCACAAGGTGAGGTCACTGGTGGCATGATGATCACCACAAGGTGAGGTCACTGGTGGCACGATGATCACCACAAGGTGAGGTCACTGGTGGCATGATGATCACCATAAGGTGAGGAAATGGGAAACAGTGTGGAGACACAGTCCGAGGGATGGCAACAAAGCCCCACGGCAATCCAGGAAGGGAGCCAGCCAATCAACACTAATCCAGCTACTATGGCAACACGGTAGCCTACACTGCACATCTGGTGTGCAAAAGACGCTACAATGGAGACACATAGACGGACATGCCCAAGGAAAACAACCTCCACAGCTACGTCATACCAGTGGTACAAGTACTGCAGGGTGTAGTTAATTTAGTAAATTGAGTAATTGCATAAAAAAATAAAGATTCTCTTTTTGGCCTCCTTTCCTCCCTTCCCCCCCCCCCCCCCCCCCCCCAAATGTACATTGCAGTTTCGTTTCTGGAGCCAATGTACATTTTGCACCAGGATCGACCCAGAATACCCTAGGTGACCTCTGGAGACATGGGGCCAGAATACCCTAGGTGACCTCTGGAGACATGGGGCCAGAATACCCTAGGTGACCTCTGGAGACATGGGGCCAGAATACCCTAGGTGACCTTTGGAGACATGGGGCCAGAATACCCTAGGTGATCTGGAGACATGGGGCCAGAATACCCTAGGTGACTTCTGGAGACATGGAGCCTAGGTGACCTCTGGGGACTGGAAACATGCTCTGTCAGTACAGGGCCATTATCAGAGCAACAATGAGGTCTACACACTACACCACCATCACGCTTGACAATGACCATAATGCTGACTTCACAACAGCCAAGCACGAATAAATAAATAAAAACACAACGCAGCCATGATCTGTGACCACAGTTTTAACTGGGAGAAAAATAATTAGATTTTAATTCCGAGTACATGGCTGAATGTCAAAACAAAGTGAACTAGACTCCTTTGTTTGGGCACATAATCCCACATGTCACTACAACATCTGTCAATATGTTCTATTGTGTGTTGAGGCCCCCTACATTCTGCACTAGTCGGCTGTAATATCATTATAATGTTAGATTCCACCATTATTATAATGTTAGATCCACCATTATTATAATGTTAGATCCACCATTATTATTGTTGTTAAAAGGCAATCGTGAAAACAACAGAAGTACTACGCTTAACCCTCCTTCTCCTCCTCCTCCCCCCTTCCCCCCGCTGACAATGCCAGGACATGGGGGGAGAAGGGCCATAGCTGCACGATGCAAACATCAGCACCACAGTTTAAGCACGTGGCTGGCTGTTGTGGACAACCACCAGCCTCCATATTCACACCACAGTTTAAGCACAAGGACAGCCACCAGCCTCCATATTCACACCACAGTTTAAGCACGAGGACAGCCACCAGCCTCCATATTCACACCTCGGTATGTACACACGCATTGGGGGCCAGCCCAACAATAGGGTATGACCTCACGCAGGGGGACACACCACTGGAGGGATAAAAATAAATATGTGCAAATGCCACACACATGGGGACTAGTCCAGCGACCAATTACTTGGGGAGGATGCTGATGGTGAAGACACGCAGGGCCTCCAAAACACAGACACAAGGCTTGAATGTATGTAAGGTACACGTACACATTATGGAAGGGTGCAATCAAAACCTGCTTAAAATGCCTGTATGTAACGGAATGAATAGTGACCAGACTGATGTCTGCATGACCTTCTAAAAACACCAACAACTGTCAAACAAGACCAGTGGAGCAACAGAAAGGCTCAGTATTCCCTCACAGAAGAATTCAAGCTGCATCCACAACACGAAACCTAGATTTAGGAATGGGATTTTTAGTGACAACGTCTGGAGGAACAATGTGAGGGCTGAGGGAAACATGGCAGCCGTCTGTCTGGTACAGACCACAGCCTGTGTGTGTGTGCAGAATTTATTGTAACTAAACACATCTCTCCACACTAGAGACAAGTGAGAGGTGGTGGGTCATGGGTCATGTGATGCGTGGGTCATGTGACATGTGGGTCATGTGATGTGTGGGTCATGTGATGCATGGGTCATGTGATGTGTGGGTCATGTGATGTGTGGGTCATGTGATGTGTGGGTCATGTGATGTGTGGGTCATGTGATGTGTGGGTCATGTGATGCATGGGTCATGTGATGTGTGGGTCATATGGTGGAGTAAGAGGTCAGATGGGTGGCAATAATTTCCAGTGCCCAGTCCCAGGGAGTCCCCCCCCGAAATGAAAGCAATGTTGAGGGACCGTAGTGTGCCAATCAGAGTAGACACGAAAGGATATCCCAGACACACACACCTGGATATCCCTGCTGGGCTGTGGCAGGGAAGAATGTATGATATGAGAAGGATGGATGGAGGAGGGAATGAGGGAGGGGAGGAAGACAGTTTGTTTAATGGAAGAATATCTCAATAAAACAATAAACACAAGAATGTCGATTCGTAGATTTCTTTCTAAATGGAGCCTCTTTGTAGTGACTGCATTTGCGCACAAGATTATACGATTCCTTCTCTGTGGCTGTTCACGGAAGCATCCAACTACAGACACGTACTCGACACACGCACACGCACACGGTCGCACATACGGTATGCAAAACGTTCACTGCATACGGAGGCAAGAAGGAAGGTAAGGATGGGGAGGAGACAGGAGGGATGGGGAGGAGGAGAGGACCACTGTTGGAAGGCAGAAAACATGACAGGAGAAGCATTAAATGGAACACCCTGCACCTGAATCCCACAAACAGTGTGGTAAAGCAACGTCTTGAAATATGCCACTTTGCAACAATCAATCCAAAATTCCTCCAGAATTTTAGCGCGATGCAAAAGCTCAAAATCTTGTAGTACATGTAGATAAAACCATCTGCACTGATACACACAGGACTCGATTTGCATCAAAAATCTGAGCTCTTGAGCACTACAACTCAAGACGCCATACCATCCTAAATCCCTATACATTCCTTCCCTGGATTCTGAGAGGGCAAGGCACACCTATCAGATGACAGTGGATTCTGAGGGAGCATGACACACCCTATCAGCTGACAGCTCTTGATCCATCCAATGAGCCTCTTGGGTCTATATCCACCAACATCTCGACCTTGCAAAACCACTGACACCAGACACAACCATTCATGATTCATATGCAACACCTCAATCTCTGGAGATCTGATACTGGATATAATGTTTGCCCATACAGCTAAGGGTGTGCTGATATGCAAAGTGGAAAGCACGTGCTCATGCCCGCATACTGCCCCCACACACACACACATACACACACACACACACACACACACACACACACACACACACACACACACACACACATGCACACACACACATGTACACACATGCACACACACACATGTACACACACACATGTACACACATGCACACACACACACATGTACACACACACACAAATTGTGAATCCATGTGTGTGTGCCTGTGTGGTGTGTGGTGTGCACTGAGATAACCCTCAAGTGTTGCACTCTTTAAAAAATACACCCCACTACAATTATATTCATAGTCTCCAACACACACACACACACACACACACACACACACACACACACACGCACACGCACACATATAGCATGGTGTGCAGGTGCGTGCACGTGTATTATACGTGAGCGTGTACTGTATATGTGTCAAATATATATGCAAGTACACTGTATGTCCGCTGTGCGCGCACACACACACACACACACACACACACACACATTTATTTTAGCCCTTATAAAGATATTGAGGAGGTTATGTACATCAGACTTCACCAATTAGCCTAACAAACTCTAATCAAACAGACCAGCAACAAGAAATGCCATGCTTTGAGCACAACTGCACTCTTAATGTGGCAAAGAACGCAGAGTACAAAGTCTGGCTCATTAGCCTATTGTGCTACTTGGGCCTCCAGGCGGTGAGAAATTTAATATTTTTAAGCAAGCTCTGTGTCTGTCGCTGTTGACACAAACCTTACACATGAGGACACACAAAATATCATCGCAGAGATGGTGACAATGAATACCCTTCTGAGAGACCTCTTCATACTAATTAGTCACTGCCTAAATGGTCCTCCCTTCTCATGCCTTCCACAATGCACAACAGGATTTCATCTCTCTCACTTAATCCAGTCCATGCGCACACCCGCACACACACACACACACACAACACAAACACACACACACATAGAAACACACAAACTACACACACACCCACACACACACACACACAAACACACACACCCACACACACACACACAAACACACACACACACACACACACACACACCACACACTATCTAAACCTCAGGCACCAAGCCACAGCCTTATTCACCCTCCCCCCTCCCTCTACCCTCACCTGGGGACAGAAGTATCCTGATGGCTTTATGTATTCTGCAGACCTCTGATCCAAATGACTGGAAGGAGAATACGAAAAAGATTACAGACCTGTTCTACGATGTCACACAGCTTCCCCTATCATTTTGTGTGTTCCTCTTTTGGTCTGCTGATACACACGTGGAGCATAACACAGTGTTGGATTAGTGGCACAGTTTGAGGTAATAACATGGTCAGCAACTTGGGGGAGTGATAATTGGCTGAACATTACTCCGACATGACAAAATCACCAAACAACTTAAAGAGTACTGTGTGATGGGTGGAGCCTGATGATGTGTGTGTGTGTGATGAGTGGAGCCTGATGATGTGTGTGTGTGTGATGAGTGGTGCCTGATGTGTGTGTGTGTGTGTGATGAGTGGTGCCTGATGTGTGTGTGTGTGTGTGTGATGAGTGGTGTGTGTGTGTGTGATGAGTGATGCCTGACGTGTGTGTGTGTGTGTGTGATGAGTGATGCCTGATGATGTGTGTGTGATGGTGTGTGTGTGTGTGTGTGATGAGTGGTGCCTGATGTGTGTGTGTGTGATGAGTGATGCCTGATGTGTGTGTATGTGTGTGTGTGTGACGAGTGCAGCTTGCGTGTGAGTGTTATAAATGGGTGCAGCCTGGTGGATGGATAGTCGAGCCACCTCATAACACTATACCTTTAAAAGAATATTCATCAGATGTAGTTAGTGATGATGACCAGAAATTGGCATCATTCTGACAGCGACATACAGCATTTAAATTCCCCAGCAGAGGGTTTGTAGGTCATATCCACATCCACACAAGCTCCACCTCCTGCTGTTCACTTCCCATATGCTCACTCCACACAGCACACATTCACACCAGCACACCCACGCCCTCGGGAACAATGCTCCACTCCCCCTTCTCCCCCCCCCCCCCCTCCTCAATGGCCCCCCACTTACCACATGCATGCTGAAGGATCACCGATCAAGACGTGATGGGGAAAGCCTGCAATGAAATAAAAAGACACCTTGAAACACCCAGACCCATCCTGCCATAGCTGGCATCTAGAATACAGCACATGTATGCCTGCATTTGTGGAGGGGGAAAATCACACTTGAAACATTGATAAGTTTATACGCGACACTATTTTATTTCAAGCAGGCACAAAATATTTTGTACACCATCCAGAGGTGTTGTGTCGTGTGTGTCCTGTGTGAGATTTACAAGAATGACAGTGAATATTATCAGCCGTCCAACATTACCACACACACACACACACACACACACACACACACACACACACACACACACGCACGCACACACATGCACACACACACACACACACACACGCACACACACACACACGCACACACACACACACACACACACACACACACACACACACACACACACACACACACACACACACACACACACCGCATGCATATATACATAAATTGCAAATATATATGTTACACTATGGCAAATGCCTGGAGACAATCTCTGTGAGACCGCATGCTCCCTCACATATGCTGCATAAGTGACACCATCTGTAAATAAATGTAAGCATGGTATCAGGTAGCAGCTGCTTCTAAAGCATTAGCACTGCGAAGGACTCCCTCCATTTCCGCCAGTTGTTGTGGACGAAACTAGATACTGCGAGCACATTTCGAGCCTATCCAGCTGGTAAAATCAAATCATCAAGAAATGTGATTAAAGGTGAAGTCACCAAATCACTCCTGGTACACTCGAGTGTAGGCTACGATTGAGGTGGTTTTGGTGAGACTAATGTCTTATTTTTACATAAATGTTCCAATACAACACACACCAAAAGCAATATATTTACATTTAATTTACGCAAAATGAAAATAATTAAACAATTATAAATAAACTCACCTAGCTAGTAACAGAACTGTACCATTATACTGCCTATACCACTAACCTAATATGCCAATAACCTAGTGATCAGGACCAATATGGCCCTTGTGTTGGCTCTTATTAAGGCGATGCTTAGCTTTCCATATAACTAATCCGAGTAGCAAGCCAACTGCATGGTAGCTTCATCCATAGGACTCCATGGCTACAGACCCAAGCCAAAACGGGCGCACTTTTTGTCATTGTTGCATGGCGTGTTTGAAAATTTCAATTTCAGCCAATGCATCATTTTATGATCATGCTTACAAATCCTAAAACTAAGGATTATAATAAATGACAAAGAAATAAAAGTAATTAATAATTACTGTACTAGAAGCATAAAATAAAAAATAAAAAATAAATCGCACCTGGCTGGACTCGAACCAGCAACCTTTCGGTTAACAGCCGAACGCGCTAACCGGTTGCGCCACAGGTGCTTACATTGAATTGATTTTTATCGCAAGTGGTAATGCCCTACGATGTTTCACTTACCCATTTTAATCAACGAGGCTTCGAGCGTTTCCTGCACGATAAGAATTCCACAATTCAGTGCACGCGACAACATTTTATGAATAATGCTGAACCTTTGCTGTCGGCGGTCGCGTGTGTTGAAGAAGCAGGTCTCTATAATGTGACTCGTCCAGCACCACACTGTATGTACCTGATGTGGGCATTAAAAGGGGAACTGTCAGCTCTTTTTAGGTTCTTATAACCCCAACTGCCTATGAGGCAACCTCACTATCACACCCTGCTGGTTATCTATAACCGAAACCCATTGTACTGAATATCAGACATTGGCTAGACTTGGGCAGCTGCTAAATGTGGATTTTTTCATGATCCAGCTGCTAGACAACACTCTGGCAGTTATCAATATATTTAGCAACAAAAACTTTGGCAAAATTGTTATTGTAACCAAAAAAATTATTTACAGGAGCAATATTGATTTAAAGCTACACATGCTTCCTATAATGACCCCCCCCTGCCACACAACACACACACACACACACACACACACACACACACACACACACACACACACACACACACACACTTACGATTCTGCAAGTCTACTGTAAAGATGTAAAGACGTGACCCCTCCCCCACTGACCCCCTCCCTCCCCCCACTGACCCCCTCCCTTCCCTCCCCCCACTGACCCCCTCCCTCCCTTCCCTCCCCCCACTGACCCCCCTCCCTCCCCCACTGACCCCCTCCCTCCACCCACAGACCCCCTCCCTCCCCCACTGACCCCTCCCTCCCTTCCCTCCCCCCACTGACCCCCCTCCCTCCCCCACTGACCCCCCTCCCTCCCCCACTGACCCCCCTCCCTCCACCCACTGATCCCCTCCCTCCCCCCACTGACCCCTCCCTCCCCCACTGGCCCCCTCCCTCCCTTCCCTCCCCCCACTGACCCCCTCCCTCCGTTCCCTCCCCCCACTGACCCCCTCCCTCCACCCACTGACCCCTCCCTCCCCCCACTGACCCCCTCCCCCCCCCCACTGACCCCCTCCCTCCCTTCCCTCCCCCCACTGACCCCCCTCCCTCCCCACTGACCCCCTCCCTCCCCCCACTGACCCCCTCCCTCCCCCCACTGACCCCTCCCTCCTCCCACTGACACATCTAATGTATATGTATACATGTATATAGCAATAGCAAGAGTGAAGTCTTGAAAAATTTAATAAAAAATCAAATCAGTGACCACATGCTAGGTGCTTCTAACTTTTATCACAAGAAAAGTAGTTTCAAACCCCACCTTGTGTTCTTTGGGCGATAGTCTTACACAGCTTGAGTTCTGCAGCCAGACCAATAATGGAGCATTTAACAGACAGCTTGGCGAGTTCCTACAAACCATCGTTGCAAACAACCATTACTAAGGAAGGTCTTCTTTGCAAGAAAAAATGAGTATAAAACGTACACTCAGCCATGCACACATCCACTCTCACAACAGTAAATCAATTACACAACATATATACAAATGAACACATGCACACACATTAACTCATACACAAATGAACACATGCCACACACCATTTCCTGACCTCAACTGTGTCAAATATATTTCCTGGATCGCAGGAAGTAAGGGCAGCCATGATGACCAATATTTCTTTGCTCGCATAGCTAGGGACATTTCTGGAAACACAGAAAGACAGCAGCAAATCAACAAACAATTGGACTTTGATATGGAGACATAAGTATCTTTGTTTCAATTCTTCAGTAAGAAATTTATAGCTTGGGTGGACTTTTTTTTTTTTGGGGGGGGGGGGGGGGGGGGGGGAAGGGGGGCATATACACTTTTTGAGCAGTGATCTAGTACAAGAGAGGATGTCGGTATGTTGTACATTACTCCTATCCCCCCCACCCCCACATTTTGTACACTACCTCTATCCCCCCCCCATGTTGTACATTACCCCTATCTCCCCCACTCCCACATGTTGTACCTCTATCCCCCCCATGTTGTACATTACCTCTATCCCCCCCATGTTGTACATTACCCCTATCTCCCCACCCCCACATGTTGTACACTACCTCTATCCCCCCCCCCATGTTGTACATTACCCCTATCTCCCCACCCCCACATGTTGTACACTACCTCTATCCCCCCCCCCCCCCCCTCCCATGTTGTACATTACCCCTATCCCACATGTTGTACCTCTATCCCCCCCCCCCATGTTGTACATTACCCCTATCCCCCCACCCCCAACCCCACAATGTTGTTAGCATTTACAGCTCAGAAATGGTGTATATCTCTACGACTAGCACCAGGTACCCTCTCTTGCAGGGCTTGGAGTTCATGGGTGTGTGGAGTGGTGTGTGGAGGTGTGTGGAGGGCGGTGTGGTGTGGAATGGTGCGGTGGTGTGAGTGTGGTGTGTGGAATGGTGTGGTGTGTGGGAGGTGATGTGTGGAGTGGTGTGATGGGTGGTGTGATGTGTGGTGTGTGTGGAGGGTGGTATGGAGTGGTGTGATGTGTGGAGGGTGTGTGGGAGGTGATGTGTGGAGGGTGTGTGGGAGGTGATGTGTGGAGTATGTGTAGAGGGTGTGTGTCGAGGGTAGAGTGGGAGACAAGTTCAAGCTCCAAAGACGGACACTTCACAACAGCATGACACGAATAAATTCCAGGTGTTAACTTTTTACAACATTGTTCTGTTGTGTTTGAGAAGTGGACAAATAGAGGAAAACAGATGTCGTTGGGTCCATTTGGATGTTCACAGTATTAGAACCCATGTAGTGTTGTTACTTGCCCACTTTGATGAACTAGTATCAACATACAACAATTATCAGTCAGGATGAAGCCAAATTACACTACATGAAATCAAGGCCACACAACTAATGTTTTGCCCCCCCCCCCCCCCCCCTTTTTTTGTATTGTTGGGATACAAAATGAAAGTGAATAATGTACCCTACAAGGTGCTGTGAGCAAGATGAAATGTGGTCCCTTCCAATTTCAAGTCGACTGGAAAGAAATCTTCCTTAAAGATATTTAATTATTATTGTTATCAAAATCTAATTTTTGTGATCTTGCTCTTCCCTTTGATTCAAATGTAATCCAATTGTTACTTACTTTATTTGGTAAAAAAAAATTTCACATGTAATTTGTGTGCCAAATGTCCATGTGTGCAAGGCAACATGCAATAATGTGCACACCTGGACAAACACCTATTTGTTCAAATGCAGTTCATTAGGCAGACAAGCTTGACCACATTTTGGAGTACATTATTGTGTACGAGGATCGCACACCTCACCTGCTGTAAATATAATCTCTCCTTTGAGCCACAAAAGCAACATGGTAATAATTGTGTGTCCTTGCTGTTGCCATCTCATCTCCCTCACTCCTTTCTCATGCCATCTCATCTCCCTCACTCCTTTCTCATGCCATCTCATCTCCCTCACTCCTTTCTCATGCCATCTCATCTCCCTCACTCCTTTCTCATGCCATCTCATCTCCCTCACTCCTTTCTCATGCCATCTCATCTCCCTCACTCCTTTCTCATGCCATCTCATCTCCCTCACTCCTTTCTCATGCCATCTCATCTCCCTCACTCCTTTCTCATGCCATCTCATCTCCCTCACTCCTTTCTCATGCCATCTCATCTCCCTCACTCCTTTCTCATGCCATCTCATCTCCCTCACTCCTTTCTCATGCCATCTCATCTCCCTCACTCCTTTCTCATGCCATCTCATCTCCCTCACTCCTTTCTCATGCCATCTCATCTCCCTCACTCCTTTCTCATGCCATCTCATCTCCCTCACTCCTTTCTCATGCCATCTCATCTCCCTCACTCCTTTCTCATGCCATCTCATCTCCCTCACTCCTTTCTCATGCCATCTCATCTCCCTCACTCCTTTCTCATGCCATCTCATCTCCCTCACTCCTTTCTCAAGCCATCTCATCTCCCTCACTCCTTTCTCATGCCATCTCATCTCCCTCACTCCTTTCTCATGCCATCTCATCTCCCTCACTCCTTTCTCATGCTGCTCTGTGACATACTTCATTATTTCATGTTCAACTATTAGATATGAAACCAGAGCCCACTTATGTCCCGGACATTTCACTTTCAAGTGTGAATTTCACCAGGTTCTAATGCAAACATTTGATTGTGAGAAGAGCAGACACACAAAGTACTTTACAACTTCTAAATCACACAAGTCAGGACTCAAATAGACCATGCAAAGTTACAGCCGCCGAACACTGCAACACTGCATCAACCTTCACTTCCTCTCAATGATTGAGTCTTGTGATTTGAAAAAAAGTACATAATTTGAATCGTACTTGCTACGCAGCCACTATGATGTACATAGTTTAGTAGTTTGTAGAATGAATTTATCACCAAAAGTAGTTAAACGGTGTGCACTGATCAGTTTAAGCAGTGTGTTTACCTCCCCCTCCTCCTCCTTCAACAAACATTGTAGGACACTCAAGACACATTTTAATCACTTGTCAGTACTTAAAAATTTTTTGGAGGCCAATATTTATAGACAGTACATTCAACGAGAAAAAAAAAAAGAAAAAAAAAAAGATTTCATACTCAATCGATAGCTTACAAATAACACACAATGTATGATGCCAGGGAGCTATCAAATCCCTTTCGATCATTTGTAATATGCTCAATGGATACTAAGCAATGCTGGGCATGTGTGTATACCGTCTTATGTCCTTATGACAGAGACACCTTGTCCTTCATGACTGGCCAATCAGATTGCAGTTACTTGAAGTCACACACACACACACACACACACACACACACACACACACACACACACACACACACACACACACACACACACACACACACACACACACACACACACACACACACACACACACACACACACACAACCACCAAGACAGTGTCCCCACCAAATCAACCCAGCATGTAACAATTTCACAACATGTCAGTAGAGGTGCTACAGAGGGGGAGGGGAGCCAGGGGTTAGGTGCCCCCCCCCCCGTCCCCCCCAACCTACTTTACCATGGCAAAATATAAATTATTCATTGCAATTAACAGTACAAGCAGTATTGAACAGCTGAAGCCGAGACAGAGTTCCAAATGAAGCGCAATGTAGACAAATTCCTTACTGAACAGTTTTATAAACGCTCGAGATGTCAACCTTTGGACTATTTCTTTGATAGTGTAGCTACTTATGTGATCAGTACTGATAGCCCTAGAAAAATTTTATTCCATTTTTAATATTTGCAGGTTTCTAGGGATAATAGCTGAGCGTGTTATTCTACATACTGCGTGATTATTACCCAATGCTGAACAGCTATTTCTATAAATTGACTATAATCTCATTTCAGTTAAGCCACTTACACTTTAAAAGCATAAATTATACTAGCGTCCACCTCTATTTTATTCTATTGCATAGAATAAAGCTACAAATTTTTACCATTTATGTATCCCCGCAATCGCACTGCCTTAGTTCCGCTACAGCTTTCGCTCTTAACATTCTGTGTTTGGGATTCTATCTGTAGTGTGATGCTGTATACAATATCTGTGCACTGGATGTCTCAAAGAAACGTGGTTTTCACTATATTCTAAGTTAAAGTTTTTTATTCTAATTGAGAGTTTCTAGGGATAGTTAAAGAAGTGGTTCTATGAATTTTATTCATTAGCACTGCCCCTGGCCTACCATGCCCACATCATTATATATTCATAGTCATACACCGCCCACGATAACACCTTACACCTTCCATCTTCTCTGCTGCATGTAGTGCATTGCCCATCTCACACATCTTAGCTCCACCTACACTATATCTCCTCTCACCATAACTATCCCATTGCCACACAGCCATCCCACTTCACACACACATGTTCAACTTCCTTCACACCACACCTGGGCAGATCAGAGGCACACAACAATGCAACTACAAAGCACCATTTCATGTAAGCCTTCACACCACATTATGCCATATGATGTAAGAGTCAAATAGCGGGCATTGCAGAGGCTCTACCTGAGAATGCTGGTGGCCATATTAAGAGAGTTCTGCAACGATGGTTCCCCATTGCATGTGATCTTTTGGAGGGCTGAAGTGAGATGGCGAGAGTTACCTGTGGAGGAGGAAGATGGGAAAGAAGGTAGGGGAAGGATGGAGAGAAGGGGGAGGGAAGGAGGGAGAGAAGAGGGAGGGAAGGAGGGAGATCAAGGGAGGAGGGGAGGAGGGAGAAGGAGGAGAAGGAAGGAGGAGAGGGAAGGAGGGAGAGGGAGAAAAAAAGGAGGGAGATCAAATGAAGAGGGGGAGGAGGGAGTGGGGAGGGACAATACAAGAGCGTGTACCAAGCTAACTTATTGGTAAAGTGTGGATGGGAAGAATGTCCTGTATATCACAATACAGCATGTACTGTACTCACAACTAGCAATGGCAATGAAGCATGTACTAGTACTTTGTTCTTCTCACGATCAAATGGATTTCTGCCTATTACACTGCTACATTGGCATCATTGTCCACGTATGAGCTTGCGTTGGCCTGCCTGCAGATTGTAGCACGCATACATGCATATGCGTGTGCTGTGCAGTGGGTTTCAATTGTTTACACGCAGCCACGCCCATTCCATCCTATCTCTTCGTTGAATTAGTACATTTGGCAGCCAACGTATCTTGGATTACACATGTGGTGGTAGGAGGAGGCATGTTGGAGTTAAATGGAGAATTCCGGGCCGATAGAATGGATGTAGACACAAGATGTGCGAGGTTGATGTATACAGTATTAGTGCATGACGTAATTATCATGCTCACTTACAATCTTGCAATACAAAAGATCCCACAGTCCAACACTCTATCTAGTGCTCACCGCTCAACTCCACCAGCTTTTCTGCACGCCCATTCTTGGTGACAATGAGTCCCAGCTGTATTCCATGGGTAGGTGCAAAAAGAAAGATGCATAAGCCTGGGGACTGAGCACAAGTTCCCCAGGGGGAGGAGGGTCTGGAGATGGGGAGGGTGTGGCCTCACCTGAGACACAGGGTTCTGATCGAAAAACTCGAGAATGAACTTTTCCAACACCTGGGAAGTGTGAAGGACGCGTGAAAGTGGGGTAATGTGGGTGGGGTGAGGTGGGGTGGGTGAGAGAGGGGCAGGAGGCTATAAAAGAGATTCTTTGGCACGATCGTTGACAGCTGTTCTGACATGGGCAATAATTAGAAGTACACCAAGGAAGGATGTCCGTCGCAAAATGGAAATACGATATGACAACACAAAAGTCTACCAATTACACTGGATCAGTAGAAAAGTCGTGTGCATACTTCCACCACACACATACACACACCTACACCCACATACACACACATACACACATACACACACATACACACACCTACACACACATCTGGCATGCCCACACACCTACATACACACACACCTACATACACATACACCCACACACACCTACACCCACACATGTGGCATGCCCACACCCACATACACACACACACCTACACCCACATACACACACACACCTACACCCACATACACACACACCTATACCCACACATGTGGCATGCCCACACACACACAAACACACACACACACACACACACACACACACACAAAGCAAACAAGTACATGTAAATACACGTACATTTGCACGGCCATACAAAACTGCACACATAACACACACACACCTAACAACCAGACCAACAGCAAACAACACCTCATTGCTACTTTTCAGATGTTGACACCCACACAGAAAAATTTCACACACTTCAACAATTTGCAATAGCAATAACAGATGTACTAGTGATTTGTATGTCAGCTAACAAACTATGCAGACAACTGTTGCTGCCAAAATATGCACAACATGACACACCCACTGCCACTCCCCCCCGATTTTAAATTCAGTACGGCCATCTGCCACATGCACAACCTGGTATGCAACACTGATGGGGGAGGGAGAGGAGGAGGAGGAGGAGATGGTACCTGTACCTGGTCATCAACTACAGAAGGTGAAACAATAACTGGCCAAGTACCCAACTACTGTACAGGTTAGGGTAGCACAGGGCTAGAGGGAATAGTGCAGTAGTAAATCTAAGGGAGGGGTGTTGCGTGTGGCAGACAATTAAACCCTCTCGTCTCTACACTGAAGGCAGGTCCACCCCTCTCGCACTAAGCACGTTATTTAACCCAGCTGCACGCTGGGACCGAATGTTAATCGAAAACATCACAGAGAAGAATTCCTTTCACAGGATATGTGCAAATATCTGGCATTAATGGCATGCTTGGAACCACCCCACATGGGCCTCATTAGCCCGCAATAACAATAAAGCACCTGCCCACCCTACCCGAAACAGTTGATCAATCAAACAATAAACAACGAACCATTTAATGAACAACAGAAGGAGCACTCAAAAGAAATGGCACATTTGCATACCTTGATGGTACAAGTAAGCCTGTCTGGTCTCAAGTCCTTATCCAGCATTGTGCTTGATCCATCAACGATCACAAACATATGCCTTGTCTGTGTAGAGTAGAGAAAGAAAGCCATCAGCTCAACAAGCCAGCAAGACAGATTTGTCTTCCCTGCGTGACCAAACCCTCCTCCTCCTCCCTTTTTCCTTTTCCCAGGTGCGTGGGAAGGTTTGCGAATTTGCAAATAAGTGTTTGAAGCATCCTCACATGTATCTGCACACATACACCTGCCCCACTGCTGCACACATACGCGCATACCTGCGTACATACATAATACACACACAAAACAGACCCACACAGATGACACATACACACACACACAGTACGCTCACATACACACTCACAACACACATTCACACACATACACATACACACACACACACCACAAATACATGCAGCAGGAAAATCTTTTATCCCAATCTCACATATTGCGACCAACACAGTAAATGACCGCTGGAGACAACGAAATGCACAGCGGCAGTGATAAGAGCAGTAAGATGTGAACATTCTCTACTACAGCTCGTTATTACGTCCTTAGAACAGACTGGATCAAGTTGCCAGCTGGGTTGCCATGGTCCCTTTACTATTGCCCCCCCCCCCCCCCCCCCCCCCCCCCCCTTAGTTGTCCCCAAGTGTCACACAGTATTGCACCAATCAGATCAGACAGACAGGTCCACAGGTGGAAAACACATTTGGAATTACATTTTGAATTTATATGCGGTTTTCAACCGCAAAACAAACACAGATTAACCGGCAATTGTTCGTCAAATTCTCAGAAGAGAGGTGGGGGTGAAATTCTTTCAATGCCCCCCCCCCCTCCCCCTCCCCTCCCACTGGGAGCATAGCTACACGCTTAGCCAATCACCCATCCAATCTATCAACCACCATGTACAACATATCTTGCTTCACACACCAACGCCCTCACCACACCTGAAAATGTAGGTTCTAATCACCCCTCCCATTAAAAAAAAAACATTTGGAAATAGGGTGTGTGCACATGACAATTACACATGCACACACACACACGCACGCACGTGCACACACACACGCACGCACGTGCACACACACACACACGTGCACACACACACACACACACACACACACACACACACACGATAAAATGACTGCCACAACCCGTTCCATTCACTCCATTGAAACTAACCATTCCAAGCCGCATGTTCTTCGGGTAATCAAAGAGCCTGATGGAAAGCATATGTGTGCAAAATGAAGTTGGTTTCGATGTACTTTGACCATTAGTGTTAATGACTGATCTTCTATTCTATTAGCCATGCACACTTCCATTCGTCACCCATTCTACCAAACACCTCATCCTGTCTCTATAGTGTCACTGACCGATGGTGGTGGTGGTGGTGGTGGTGGTGTGTGTATGTCTGCCCTTCCCCCTCTGGTATGCAATACAGTCATTGTGTGCATGTCTCTGTTATTCCGTAAAAAGACATTATCTCGTTCCTTTGTTGCTATCTGATGGGGCAGTGAGAGGGACTTCTACATATGGTACAAAGCAAATACCATGTAGGGGCGAATGTTCGGGGTTGCAAACACTCGCGAATCGGCAGGACCCTACCATTTTAAAAAACTTTCGCTTGATGCCTCATGTTACACATGGACATGACCAGGAAATGAAACTTTGTGAAGAAAACTTTTGCTGGCAGTCTATAAACTGCAAAATTCGGAAGCGTTTTCACTGCTCGAAAGTTTCCCTGCTATACGATACCAAGAGATCCTAACTCTCAAAAGAACATTGTGCCAATCAGATTTGATGCTTAATGCATAGGCTTGTAGATCGGAAGCCTTGATCCATAAATTGCTTTACTTTGGTTTTGATGTAATCATTCATTAAATGAATTCCGTGGTGGTGTGTTCACTAGACACCCAAACAAAAAGCAGTTGATGGTTAACATGTATGCATACAAATGTGCATCCTTTATCCATAGAGGGTAAAATTGCACTCTACAATGTAGAATTCTTACAAAACTCCCAGAAGCCTTACTATAAGCAAAGGTTTCAGGCTGATGTGCTGAAATACTCAAGTGCTTCTCTAGAGTGGTCACTGAAACACACATGCTTAAACGATCTCAGTTTCAATTTCAATGCACAACAAAAAATTTGCCCTCCCCACGTGAACCTCCTCTAAGCCACGTGAGTACACGTGCTCCACCAAAGTTTACCTCCTCCTTTTGATCTTGTACGCTAGCTCATCCGTTTCCGTTTGCAGATGGCCATCCACATCTTCTTTCAAAGCTTCCCTACAAAAGATAAAAACTTTATAATTCAGTAGTTACCGAGACAACCGATTACGAACGTTGACAAAAGGAAACCCAACGACGCGCGGAAGGCAATACGTTAATCTACAGTGAACTTCCAGTGCGACACATCCTTTGTGCTACGCTTAAACAAACCATGTTCTTTCGTATTCAGTCTCCCATGTGTACAATTTCTCTCCCTCATTTTCCTCCATTTTTGAGGAAGGAGCTGTGTTGAAACCCTACTAGAACGCTATATTTAATTTGAGCGCACCATCACGAAGGCGTGGCTGGCTTTGATGGAATTGGTGCCATTCACGTGGGTTCAGAATGGATTTAAATATCTCGAGTCGCAGTCGCAACATTCATTCGAATATTACCAGAGAAACTTCTCTTTTAATTCCTGCTCAGAATGAAGTGCTTGTTGTATTGCTGGGGAATAGCCCTCTGTCTCGTGACCAGCGCGACTACCGGGCCTTTGCCGGACATGGCATCAAGTCCTCAATGCGTGGGATTAACAGATGGTGAGCACAATCGAAACCATGCCAAGTACGGCAGTTAGTCCGTTCGAATCCTTGCGCTAAAGATATAAGTCTGCGTCAACCATGACGGCAATCAGCTATACGTATACAATATTTCGTTGTTCTCGGCGGTCATGCCCATGTGCGTGTCTGTGTGCACAACAATTCGAGCATGAGTAATATAGTGTAAGTTACACCAACTGATTTGCGACATTGGTATTTTCATATAGGTTCGGGCAGCACAGCTCTAGCATGGCCAGGGAGATTGGTGCCTTTCACCATGGATACTAACATGCCAGGTACGTATGCATATCGTATGCATGCAGGTTAAAAATAAATAAACAGTGGCAGGTGTGCGCTTATTGCTATATATAGTGCTCGTTTATCAGCTAGTAATGCGCTGGTCATCGCGGTCCTCTTTGCACGCGCAGCGTTTTTGCATGCATGCGTAGACCTGGCAAATTATATGATCATACTTCGCTACAGCCGTTGAGGTATGCTTCTCAGTTTGATAGATTTTATTATATGTTACATTCCAGCATGCGCATGCTTAAAGGGAATTAAGGATCAGTTTTTGAATGCATTGCTCGTTCCTTTACTTTTAAATGTGATATCAATTTTATATGCATGTGTAGATGTACCGCGCTCGCGGCATATTTAACATCCGCGCATACCTGCATCATACATTTATATATGTTGCTAGCTCCGTTGTCCCGGCATGCATAAAATCTGCTGCGTTGGTTATACCCCTTCTAAAGCAACAAGGGGAGGGGAGGACTGGGATCGTTTCAAGTGTCATAGCCTGACATGCAGCTTTAGTTTTAATCAGTTTCATTGCCATTCCTCGAGTGCCAGAATTGTTTGCTGGTATCATGAATATGAACTCCTACGATCACCTCTTCCGCTGTTTATGCATATCGATCTGCAACAGTGCACCATTTTACTTATTCTAGTGTCTTTCCCTTTGGTATATTTCAGTTTTGTCAAGCAGGGACCGTTAATGCGTCGATAAAGCTGAGTTTAACGCTTCATGCGGTAGCGCAGCGATAGTTGGGTCTTGTTGTAATCCGTAGTATCTATGCCCGAGTGTGAGGGAAGGAGCTAGTGAATGTGCATGCATGGGGCGGGAGACGGGTCCGAGGGCTATAGATGGGAAGATGCACGGGGTGCATGGGTGTACACTCTCTTTTTATAATAATTTGTAGCCACGTAATTGCAGGTTGAAAACCTCGTTGCATGAAGATGTTGCAAGCGCGCGCTGGCCCTCTTTAGGCAAACGCAATATAGCAAGTAAATAACTCGAAACATTCTACATTCTCTATAACGTGGTGGCATGCGTCAATCCTATATGGAATCTGCTGCATGACGCAGGCTCAGATAAAATCATGTTACAAAAGAAAGGTTAATTGGACATGCGTGGAAGCAATGCTGTATAAAACAAGAGGAGCCGGAGGAAAGGAGGAAGGGATGGATATACTTAAGGGGAGCTGCAGTGAAGGGGGAGGGGGGTGGGTGGTGGGAAACAGTGAGATAACCGTATGCATCATAAACATAAATGCAATGAGAATACAACTGGAAGGCTCCCTAAGGAGTACCTAGGTACAAAGGTGGATCCTAACATGGCCGCCAGTCTCACTATTGCACAGACTGAAGCAGCAGTAAACAACCTGTTCGTGTCATGGTTACACCGTTTGATTACAATTATTGCCAATTAGTATGCATTGTCACTAGTAAAGTCATCTGATGACAAGTCAGTTTACAGAAGGCAAGGAATGAGTGTATGAATTCATGGTATGCCACTTGTGCGAAACCCTGAGAATGCAGCTTGAAAGAGTTGAGAAGGGGCACTGGAGACCAGAGAGAAAGAGGGCAAGGGTTGAAGAAACAGAGGGGAGAAGGGGTGTGAGGAATAGGAGTCGAGATACATATTGCATTGGAGATAGCTTGCTATGAGAGAATTGACTGTCCTTCAACTCAAATGTATAAAATAAAGAAAGGAAAAATGCAAGGTGCTTTCTAAATATTGTATTTGCAAAATTGCATTTATCATCAGAGGTTAGTCCTCTGTATAGGCAAACATGTAATCCAAGAACACAGAAACCCTAAAGGTTTGCACTTTCCCATACCACTAGATACTCGAACAACAAGTTGTTGCAATAGCTGGTCCCTAAGTTATAGGCAGCTTGGTGTGTGCATTGGTGCAAACAACACATTATGCATGCTGAAGCAGGCACCACAAACTGATGTGCTATGGAATTGTGTGTTCATTAGTTTCTCTTTTATGCAACCAGCCGATCTCCGGTTAATAGTACTAGATGCAATGCAGTATTGGGAAAATTACAGCTGCAATCAGTTTGTACCCAGAACAAGTCAAATGCACTATGCTCACTTCATCCTAGGACAAAGGTTGGTCTACCATATATATATATACAGATGCATATACTGTCTATGTTGTTAAATATGCATGAACTTTATGTGTATCAAACATATCTCCATTCCATGCAGTTGCTGCATATCGTATGAAAAGAACAATTTGAGCATATATTTGAATTCTACATGCAACAAGACAGTGACTGTGATGCAGATTTTGGGAAAGCTGATTGGTGCTTCTGATCTGGATATTGAACGGAGCAGCACGAAAGGCAGCATTGCCCCAGCAGTGTGTCCAAGTATGTTTGTCCAGCTGTGGAAACCAAGTCATGCTCAGCCACATGCAGGGCCATGGATGGGTGCATGGCGGGTGGTGGTATGATTACAATTTTACACCGAGTCATCTTTGGTCACTGGTAGGGGATCCCGTTCCATGAATATGCCTTCCAACTATTCAGTATGTCCTTTATTTGATGGATTCCATAACATGCAATTTCATACACACTTAGGTACCTAGAAGAATACTAAGGTATCCTAATTGTGTATGTAATGAGTTGCAATGTTCATTATTATTATCATTTTTATTTTTTTTATTATAATAATAATAATAACGCATATATACATAATACACACCAACATATTATTATTATTTAACTAAAGTCAGAAGGGATCACAGTCCTAGCCAGTATGGCCCTTGCTATGGCTCTCACCAGGGTGATATTCAACCTTCCAAACATGTCACTGATCACCCTGGCTTTACGAAATGAGGAAGAGCCAAAGGCCAAGCGTGTGGCCAGTAGAGCAAAGGTTCCTCTTGCTTCCTCACCCCAATTGCAGTAAGTTTCTACTGCTAGAGGCACACACCTCCAGCCTAGTTCAGCACATTTAGGGTCATTGGCTGTGTGCTTTCTGTTTTCTGCAGCTTCAGCAGCAGCACCCACCCTCCTACTTGCCTCAGCCAAAATAGCAGGGGTAAGAGGAGATGTGACCGTGATGTCAAAGGCCGCCGGCTTGCCTTGAGCCCAGTCCCTCACTAGCACATCAGCTGGGCGAGCGCGATCCAGTCCTGGAGTGAGGCCACTTCCAGCTTCTAACCTTGCTGCAATGTGGGCTTGGTGGCAAAAGCTCAGAACGACATCACGCAACCTATTGTGACGTATAACTACATCGCCACCACGCCGGCAGGTAGCTGCATGATGGCCTAGAGGGTCCAATGCCACATCAGGGCAGAGACCACATGAAGAGCCTCTGGAAGTGTCCAAGCCCAACCACCACTTCACTGCTATCTGAAGCTCATTGGGATCTAAATGTAGCCCAAGACCTATAGAAGGCACAACTGAGAGCCAAGAGGCTGCATGTGGTGCAGATGTAGAAAGAAGACGTGCTTTGTCTGCGTCAGTTGCAGCTGCAATTACGCAAAAATAACATTATTAAATAATACATACATATAATAACATCTACACACAGACAAAACAACAAATCAATAAGATGGGGGCATTAACCTGGTTAGGATGGATGTGGCTGTTATTATTATTATTTTATTAATTCAGATCGCTGTGGCAGAAACATCTGGCTCAATTCAGGAAGCCAAAGTTTGCCAACTATACAAAGTCCGAACTACCCATCAGATTACCCAACCAACATTGATTGCATGTGGAAGGTGACAGCCCCACCCCTGTACACCCTCTTGGCTTCATTCTCTTCATTTGACGTGGAGAATGGTCCGTACTGTTCCTATGACCATGTGGAGGTGATGAGTGTTGACTCGCTTGGAAACATACTCAGGTTTGTGAGACATCGTGCACTATCACCATCCCACAGTCATCACATCATCGTTGCAACAGTACACAATCATATACATCACACCCTCACTTCACTCAGTTACACTTTGTTTTGAGGATGCACACTCAGCAACCATATGAATTATGTTTCAAAAAAGAGGGGGAGGATGGGGGGGGGGGGGGGGGCATGGGAATGCAATACAATTTGATATGATTCAAGTTCAGGTTGTGTGTGGCTGGAATTATTTGTAACTTTTATAGGGTCAGTTGGTTCTGTGGAACAACTCTGCCACAACTCATGATGAATCCAAGAACAAAGCTCATAATTGTCTCATTGCACTCAGATGTGAGCTATAGCAAAAAGGGATTTCAACTCAGGTTCAATATTAGTGGTAAGTAAAAGCATTTTACAAAAAATAAAAAAATAAGAAGTTGATTTAAAGTCTCTCTCTCTCTCTCTCTCTCTCTCTCTCTCTCTCTCTCTCTCTCTCTCTCTCTCTCTCTCTCTCTCTCTCTCTCTCTCTCTCTCTCTCTTTATTTCTCTCTCGCGGCCCGTGCACACATTCACGACACATGCAGCCGTTACTTCAACCGTCTCTTGTTTAGTTCAAAATGGGGGCTGCAGTCAGTTGTGTATTGCAGACAATGCTGGTTGGAAACAGAGCTGTGCCTGCAATGCAGGTTACGTGCTAGGTACTGATGGACTGTCCTGTATTGGTAAGTTAGGCACATCCTTATAGCTTTGCTTTTTGCATAAATATATACACTGTAACCTGCATGCACTATACATGCGCCCATTTTACTGATATCTTTTGATGTGGCTAGAATGCAAGGCATTTATATTTCAACATGTGTGTATATATATTAGTCCATTCGATAGGTTAGCAAATAGAAGATAGAGTTGAGGCAATGGAATTAATTTCTGACTTTGTCTTCTCATTTCATTTCTTGCTGTTAACTTGCAGACGACGACGAGTGCTTAAAACGCTCAGACGGGTGTACCCAAAACTGTCGCAACACGGTGGGATCGTACTACTGCTATTGTAACGAGGGATATGGCTTGGATCTGGACCAAAAGACCTGCCGAGGTATGCCGATATCAAAATTGGGTAGTTTATCGGTGTTTTCAAGTCATCTAGCTATCGCACGCAATAGTTAATTGTATTATTTGAGTGATTGATTGATTAAGTGATTGATTGATATTTTTAATTATTATTATTTTCCCACGACGGCTTCTTTGGCAGTATGTGGCACCACTTACAACAATTCCCTTGGGTTTTTGTTCTCTCCCGGATACCCTGATTCGTATCCTGCGTACCAAAACTGCAAGTGGTACATCAATACCGCGCCAAACAACTACCTGCGGGTCACCGTACAGGTATTGGACATTGCGTCATCGGATCGCTGCCAAACGGACTACCTGCAGCTGGATCGCGGCAACTTCCGCTATAACGGGAAGTTGTGCGGCTATCATTCGCTGTCTTACGTCATTAACACGGGATTGACTGTAGCCTTTCACTCTGAAGCAGCCGTCGCGTCCCGATCGTCAGGATTTCTTCTCTTGTACAAACAGCTCCGGCCCGACGAAGTCAGTTTGAACGATATTAACTATGTAGTTGTTGACGGCGTCAAAATTGCGGCGTCCAGTAAGACCAAATGGCTGTGATCAGCACGCAACCTCTGGGCACACTCACGTCTCCATAACCTTTATACGCTGCCCACGCAACCTCTATGTGTTTCAGTGGGAACATATTTATCATACGGTTTATTTTATTTTTAGAAACATGTACGTATGTGTGTGTATGCTCGTTAGACGCAGGTTTCAATTGAATGAGAATTGAACGTATTAAAATAAATAATAAAAACCCACGCCGTCATGAATCATAAATATACGGCACACAATACTGCAGGTAAGTCATACGTGTGCATGTATGCAATACATTTTAATAACTTAGCAAAAAGTCTTAGCCACAGTTCCCTATCTTGACAGGTAGCCCAGAGTTGGTCAGCACAAGCACCAAGCTGACCGAGTCTCCCTTTTCTTTCTCTCTCTTTTCCACTTACTTCACGACTCTTGCCAAAAATGTCTTGCGTTCTTTCACAATGAGGGCAGAAATGTTCTGGAACACTACACCAATTATTAATAAATGATTCATGTGACCACACATATCCAAATGATCAGTCATACACTTAAAGTATGGGTACCTGTCAAGGGGAACACCCCAAAGTCATTAGAGCACTTGTCAAATGATGTGCATAAATGATTGGCAACCTGACATATATAGATAAAGCGAACTACATAAATCCTTTTATGTTTTTTACATAAAAAAGTAATTAGATGGGCGAATCATAATGAATTTAAAAAGATACTGATATTTAGTTACTGAGGTTCAGCCTCATGCCAAATACAGACAATGTATGAAGAAGCAACACCCTACCATGTTAAAATGGTAGAACTGGGACCTGAGAGATTCTCAAGATGAAAGTTCATGTTACATGAGCATTGAAAATGATAGCTGAAACAGATATACAGATGTGCTGCATTAAACAAGCCTAAGACTACACCCTGCAGCCATCACCAGAGTTGTTGCTGGCTTTCTTTCATGTTTTCTTTGTGTGTGTGTGTGTGTGTGTGTGTGTGTGTGTGTGTGTGTGTGTGTGTGTGTGTGTGTGTGTGCATGTGTGTGTGTGCATGTGTGTGTGTGCATGTGTGTGTGTGTGTGTGTGTGTGTGTGTGTGTGTAAATGCGTGTAAAATACAAGTTAATCTTCATCCCAGTGTTAGAAATGTTTGGTGTATCAAGTTATAGGGTAGCTGCAATACTATATGTGACCTAAGTGATGATTTCTATACGCACAAGTTACCCACTTTACAGTGGAGATGATCAAGACAGAATGAGAGATGCATACACGAATGGACTATGACACTGAGTTTAGCCATTGTTGCAAGGTTTCAGTTTCCCAGGTTTTGCACTTTAAGCAGACACTACTGAATGCTCCTTACCTACAAGAAATGTGATTACATGGTTCAAGACATTGTGTTTCCCCCTTTCTATGATTTGGTCTTTGAGAATGCGTAAAGTACTGAAATTTGATCCATAAGACATTGCCATTGCAAAACAATGATATGAGCCAAGCACTGATAACTGCTTGCCAGTTGCCCGTTACAGACAGTGAAAATCTTTGCATGATTGAGCTAGAATGAGATGTACATGTACATATGAGCACAATGTCCAGCCTTGTTTACAAGACTCCCTCCTTTGCAGAAGAAAGTATTGCACTTAGAAGTGTTCCCCACTGCAAGCCCCTATACTAAGGCAATCACATCGTTGAATTGCAATTGAGACAATGTGCTTGTGTGTTAGCTTGTTTGCTTGTTTGTTTTTTTGTGTGTGTGTGAACACTTGAAGTACAGAATTTGGACCCAGTCGTCAAGTTGGTTGCCAAAGCATTCATGCATTGCAGCTGTGAATTCATCATTGAATTATACTCACCTAGCTCAAAGAGGTTGGCATGTGGTTGTTCTACTTCTTTTGCATGTGGTGGGTTTTGTGAATTGGTGCACCTGGCACAATCAACCATCCCCTTCCCAAATGGTGAAAGGATTCAGGAACAATTGTGTACAATGACTGTCATTGCTTTGCGCTGTGTACATCTTTATGAGCCTAAGTAAAGGTGGGCTAGGAGGGTTTCATTGCTATTCTTCAGCATGTTACATAAGATCAGTAAGTGCACTCAGCATTCATCAACATCTTCTGCATTCGATTGATGACTTTAATCAAAGCATTCCATCTAGCAAAGCTATTGCAGCTGAATCAATAATCAACACACACTATGCTATTGGTGGATGCAGAGGGGGGTCCAGAATATATTATCAATTTGACCATATATGGTGAAAATTGATAGTAAATATCATCTGGACCCTCCCTCTGCGTTTGCCCCTGCAATGGTTGCTAGGTATTGATGTTGCTCAGGATAGCAGCTCTCTCTACTGCGTACAGTATTCTTTGCATGGACCATGCTTTGACTTGCAAGCAGAGATTGGCTTTCTGTATAGTCTCTGCAGGAGATGTGCATATGAATTCTTATCCTTTGAAAAATCAAAGAGGCAACCCCTAAAGTCTTGAATAAGATTAATAATCATTAATAATGCTCTAGTGACGTAACTAGAACTGCACCTAAAATTAGTTAACTGATACCGTTGTTGAGTTTATTGCGGTATAGATTTGATTTTCGGACACTTGATTATGGGTATAAAGATTTGTTTTAATTAACCATCACACATCAAGTGGTCGAAAATGAAATCATTGACCATTTATAATGATTTGAAACGGTTCCTAGGGAATAGTAGCATAACTGTTCAACCCTGTAAGAATTTGAACATTCAATGGCCGATGACGGATGGCTTATCATTGACCTGCTACTCTCAAATGTTAGTATACATATGAACCATATACTTATATTCATCAGGGACCTGTCTGCTCAGTTGCAATCAGTGAGTGGAATTGATAAAGTTGGCCGAATAAATAAATAATCTAAACTGCGCAACGTTTACACAGAATTACTCCATTCAATACTCTGAACTACAAAAATTAAAAATAATAATAAATAAATAAAGAAGTGAAACGACAATATAATACATGCAGCCAGTATCGAACACTCAGTAATAAAAAAGGACAAGCAAAAGACTAAAATTAAAACATGACTGTATGTGGCTATTAAAAGTGTACCATACGCAGTAGGGCAAGAGAGCAGACGTGTCTGCTTCACCCGCCGCGATGATGCAAAGTCAGCAGAAATCAGATCGGTGGATTGCCGCCCCCGGGGTCGGGGCCCAATAGTTACATCTATTTTTCTTTTCTGCGTATCCAAAATAACAACTACCGTGTGGACTACAACAGCATATAAGTTTTTAATGGCAGTGTATATTAAACAACGCCAGGAGAAATCATTATAGTCTCGTAGCATAGATGATAGAAGTTACGCGCTGGTAGCTAGATCGTTGTTACGTAATGTCTGAGGAGCTCACGTGCGCTGTTATGCCCACATGTTACTATATATCGTGTGAAAAGCAGACAGCTTAACTTTTGACTAGACATGTCTGGAGTGCTGGAGCTGCCAGCATTCATGCACGACCTGGGAATAGAACACACGAGCGAGGAAAGGACGCGGATCACGGGGACGATAAAAACCCAATATCCGAGAGCTGAAGTTATATATAAAAATCAAAATCAACCGTTCGTGTTCTTACGCGTGTGTGTGTGTGTGTGTGTGTGTGTGTGTGTGTGTGTGTAAGTGTGTGTGTGTATGTGTGTGTGTGTGTGTGTGCATGTGTGTGTGTGCATGTGTGTGTGTGTGTTGTTATGTGTTGTGTGTGTGCTTTGCGCACGCTCAAATGTTATTTTTTGTTGTTGCTGGAATTGAAACCAGGAATGGAAACCGAAATGGTTAAATATTCTTAATTAAATGATATACCGGAAGACTTTTTAGTCACAGAGCTCGATCCCACTGGCCACCCCGCTGCCCTTGGAGAACATACTGAGGCCCCACCCACCCAAGCCCCGCCTACTCGGTCAGAGAAGCAAGATAGTGGCCTTGGCAAGAGCAATGGAAGGATGGATCCATCCAGTGTGCCAGCTCTGGACACACTGGTGTCACTGGAACGTCTCGATGAGATACGATTGTTGGCAGAGAAACACGTGTCTGAAGACTTGAGCAACGGAGAGGGCGTGTCTCTTGGTGAGTCATTGAAACACAACTTTAGCACAACAATCAATTGCATTGATTCCTTCCATCTCATTGGTCCTTTCTATCTCATGGGCTACTCCCATCTCATTGGTCCCTCCCATCTCATTGGTCCCTCCCATCTCATTGGTCCCTTCCATTTCATTGGTTCCTCCCATCTAATTGGTCCCTTCCGTTTCATTGGTCCCTTGGTCCCATCCATTTCATTGGTCCCTTCCATTATCATTGGCCCCTCCCATCTCATTGGTCCCGCTCATCACCATCATCATGTGGTCTTCGTACGTTGGTCTCTTCCTTCTCGCTGGTTCCTCACCTCACACCACAATACATCCTCCACCTCACACACAATACATCCTCCACCTCCCACACAATACTGGTCTCCATTCCCATCACCTGTATCTCTGTTGTGGCTCATTGCCCCTCATTGCCCTCATTGCCCCTCATTGCTCATGCCTATAGATAAAGTTAATTGTTTGCTAGTGTAGAAGACCATTATACCGCGCTAGCATACCAATGCAGTAACCACCACAAATAATATGACCACAGTATATACCGCACGACAGTAAGTAAACTCGAACACGAACACTGCACTCAAATGAGTGAAGGTTTTTATTAGGGTCTAAGAAATACTGATTCTTAAACAGGTTTTAACTGGTCACTGGCTGGAGCTAGGAAGGGGCATTGCCCACTGAATCATATTTTGCTCACAGTCAATGTTTTGAAGTATCAGTCCTTCACTATTAGTGGTCATTTCCTACTCCTTGGGGTCATTTCCTACCCCCTGGGGTAATTTCCTATCCCCTGGGGTAATTTCCTACCTTCTGGGGTCATTTTTGTGCCCCCTGGGTCATGCCTCCATCCTAGGTGTTCATTGCCAATCATTTGGTGTCATTTCCTACCCCTTGGAGTCATTTCCTACCCTCTGGGGTCATTGCCTACCTCCCCAGGGGTCATTATATCCAAGGAGGAGCGCGGCCATATCCATGTTGCGCTGAGGTTGGCTTACCCTCAGCTCAAATCCATCTCTGCCAAGAACGCCAGCGGAGAAACAGAATTGCGCATATCGGCAGATTGTGACTACTGGAAGCTGAGGGAAGTGCTGGAACATGATGAGGTCATCAGGTAAGCTTTTTAAAAATAATTTAGGAGATAAATTTAAATCACTGAATGACTAAGTGGTTAAGTACTATTTATTAAGTTTTTTCAGGGATGTGGTGTAGATACATGAGAAGGTGGTCATATTGTGCACATAGGAGGTGGTCAGGGTGAGGTGTGGGTACATAAAGAGGTGGTCAGGTGTGAGGTGGGTACATGAGGAGGTGGTCAGGTGTTACATGAGGAGGTGGGGTGTGGGTACATGAGGAGGTGGGGTGTAGGTACATGAGGAGGTGGTCAGGTGTGAGGTGTGGGCACATGAGGAGGTGGTCAGGTGTGAGGTGTGGGTACATGAGGAGGTGATCAGGTGTGGGTACATAAGGAGGCGATCAGGTGTGAGGTGAATACATAAGGAGGTGGTCAGGTGTGAGGTGTAGGTACACGAGGAGGTGGTGTCAGGTGTGGGTACATGAGGAGGTGGTGTCAGGTGTGGGTACATGAGGAGGTGGTGTCAGGTGTGGGTACATGAGGAGGTGGTGTCAGGTGTGGGTACATGAGGAGGTGGTGTCAGGTGTGGACACATGAGGAGGTGGTGTCAGGTGGAGAAACGGGATGGTATGAGAACACTCATGATGTGGTTTGTGTTGTGGCAACCTCCATACCAAAGACCAGCTCACTTCTCTTCCTGCCTGACACACAGGTTGCTACGCTTTGTTCACACTGCACAGATGTCCCCAAGCCAGTCGTATCTCCTCCCCCCAGACCCTTCCAAAGACCACCGCACAAAGGTTTGTGTATGAGACTCAGGGAGTGATGGAGGAGAGGGTGAGGAGGGAGGGGTGAGGAGGGAGGGATCACAACCAGATAATAATCGCAGTATTTTATAAATGAATATTAACTTCAACTGATTACTATTTCAAGATTTAAAATTGTTAAACAATGCCAAGAACTGCAATACGATCTCTGTTGTAACTTTTAATATTATTAATATTAATAAAATTATGTCATATGGGAGCAATATCGTGCTTGTAAGCACACTGTCAGTGTTCGCATGCACACAGCAAGTATGACTTGTCTTGTTGTCTTGTCCAAATGCACACACATGCACATATGCACACACATGCACACACATACACACATATGCACACACATGCACACACACATGCACATATGCACACACATGCACACACATACACACACACATATGCACACACATGCACACACACATGCACACACACATGCACATATGCACACACATGCACACACATACACACATATGCACACACATGCACACACACATGCACATATGCACACACATGCACACACATACACACACACATATGCACACACATGCACACACATGCACACACACATGCACATATGCACACACATGCACACACATACACACATACATGTATGCACACACATGCACACACATGCACACACACATGCACATATGCACACACATGCACACACATACACACATACATGTATGCACACACATGCACACACACATGCACACACACATGCACATATGCACACACACATGCACACACATACACACATACATGTATGCACACACATGCACACACACTTGCACACACATGCACACACGCATGCACACACACATGCACGCACACATACACACATATGCACACACACATGCACACACATGCACACACGCATGCACACACACATGCACACACACATGCACACACACATGCACACACACATGCACACACACATGCACACACACGTACACACAGGTCCACCGACTGTTAGATGACATTTTTGGATCCAAGATGGTGGCTCGGACCCTGACAGCAGAAGGTCAACCGAAGAAGAGACGCAAAGTTGAGGCACACCCTTCAGTGTCTGGGGAGGAGGTCACTAGGATAGTCCTGAGGTTCAGGAAGCACACCTCCAAGGCGACACGGAAGGAAGCCAGCACCTACCTTAAGTTTGTCATGAAGAAGACAAACCTTGTGAGTAGAGAGTGAGGGAGAGGGTGGAGGGGTGTGGTGGGGAGAGAGTGGGAGGAGGTGAGTAGGTGGGAGAGTGCAGGGGGATGGTCTGTTTGTAAGGAAAAGACACAGCCTGAGGCTCTGAGATGAAGTCTCTGAATAGTCAAGTAATCTAATAATGTGACATCTAGCCAAGTTGTCGTGGAGACTGTAAGTCAAGACTTCCTGGATGTGGTCTAAGGGATCACATTCGTTGGAGAAAGGATGGAGTTTGTAGTTTATATGGTGACATGGGGCAGCTAGCTTGCCATCTTTGTGCAAGTGTCTGTCTCTTCTACCCCTTACCCATGCCAGGTTACTTACCCATGCCAGGTTACTTACCCATGCCAGGTTACTGTCACTTGGCCATGTCACGTAACGGCCATTCAACAAGCAAATGGACAGCACCTCTCAGATTTTGGTGCAACTTTCCATGTATGGTTGTCTTCATACGAGAAGACCATTTAACCTTACTGGCTTAGGAGATATGCATCGCTAGATATTATTGATAAGTTCAACTTTGCAGTGGTTTCCATTTAGAGTGCAGTTGCATGTTTGATGTTAAATCCAAAATCTCATGAAATACATTCAAGATTTGGTATGCCCACGGAAGTGAAAGGACTAAACAATAAATTTGTTTATAACTGTATCAAGAAGGTTTTGATAATCATCACTTTTTTTAACCAGATTGAACACAATCTTGAACTTAGTGTTTAAATAAAAGTGGTAGTTTAGGTACTAAACTTGGTTTAATGTGAATGCGAGGGAATAGCAATATGCAATACTAGCTAAGCCTCCTAGCCTAAGGCCCTGGGAAAAGTGTCACTTCCATTCAACCCTGAGCCTGAAAAGCCTCACCTCCATTTAACTAATTCCCTCACCTTCAGTCAAACCAAATCTAACACACTGTATCCAAAGATATAGACACCCGATATGGTTCCAGGTCAAACACATGTATATAAAGGATGGTAGGGTGGGCTGCAATCACTCAGTCTACAGCTAACTGCCAGCTGCATTGGTTAGAATGTTTTCACGACAAAGCCTTCGTCACCACCGGCAACAAAGCGTACCTCGTGGAGCTGCTCCTCCAGCACGAGGCAAGCTACATCCCTGGAGGGAACATCAGGTCTCTCCACAATGTCTCGAGGCTGCGCTGACCCCACCCCCTCCGACGTCGCAGACGGCACAGACGATGCAGAACATGACGAGTCCACCAGTCGCTGCTTGCTTGCTGCATCGGGCTTGGCAATCGCCCCGCCCACACCCGATGGTTCCAGCGAAACATCAGAGAGCAGCCTCGATGACCAAACAGCAAGCGAGGAGACACCGGACATCGTGCCGTGATGAAGCAACCTCTGCACTACAGCACCCTGAAAATCATTGATGCTGAGCTACAGAAAGAGGTGGAGCTGGGACGCATCCTTGGCCCCCTTCTCCCAATGCCCCCTAGAGCACCTCCGCATATCCTTGTTCCCCATTCTCCCAACACCCCCTAGAGCACCTCCGCATATCCGGCTTGGGAGCAGTTCCAAAGAAAAATGGGAAGTGGAGAGTCATCCTTCACTTTTCGGCACCAGAGGGTCTCAGCATCAACAATTTCATTGCCAAAGAAGACTGTGCCATCCACTACTATACAATTGACAATGCAGTGGCCCTCCTTTGCAGATTCGACAAAGGAGCCAGGATGGCCAAAGGTCGACCTGAAAACTGCCTTCAGGATGGTCCCAATTCAATCTGAAAGGGAACTCCTTGGCATGTACTGGTGAGAGCAGTATTGCATCGACACTCGGCTCCCAGCATATTCAACAACTTTGCCAGCGCCATTCACTGCACTGGATCTTGGAAAACAACTATGGAGCAACCCTACTCCACTACCTAGAGACTTAATCCTAGTCGGCCCCCCCCCCCCCCTCCCCAGACCAACCCACCTGCCTGGAGTCCATGATCACCACGCTCCAGGTATGTGAGACGATAGTGGCCACAGAGAAGTGCGAGGGACCAGCGATCTGCATCACCTTCCTGGGCATCGCACTGGACTCCTCACTGCAGCAGCTTCCTGGGCATCGCACTGGACTCCTCACTGCAGCAGCTTCCTGGGCATCGTACTGGACTCCTCACTGCAGCAGCTTCCTGGGCATCGTACTGGACTCCTCACTGCAGCAGCTTCCTGGGCATCGCACTGGACTCCTCACTGCAGCAGCTTCCTGGGCATCACACTGGACTCCTCACTGCAGCAGCTCCCTGGGCATTGTACTGGACTCCTCACTGCAGCAGCTCCCTGGGCATTGTACTGGACTCCTCACTGCAGCAGCTTCCTGGGCATCGCACTGGACTCCTCACTGCAGCAGCTCCCTGGGCATTGTACTGGACTCCTCACTGCAGCAGCTTCCTGGGCATCGCACTGGACTCCTCACTGCATCACCTTCCTGGGCATCACACTGGACTCATCACAGCAGCAGCTCACATTGCCACCAGAAAAGCTGCAGGAAATTGCATCTCTAACCAGCTCATGGCTTGACAAATGCAGAGTCACCTAGCGAGAGCTCCTCTGTCACTCATCAGGAAACTACATGTATCCTTCACAGCCAAAGTAGTCCCGGCAGATTGTCTGTTTCTACGTCGCCTCATCCACCTCTCAACCACAGTGAGGAGGCTACATCACCACATCCATCTCTACCCCCTGATGCCAGAACCGATCTAAGATGGTGGAGCAGCTTCCTACCATCTTGGAATGGCATCTCCATGTTCCTTGCACCAGACTGGATGGACGCAGAGTCCATCCAACTCAACACTGATGCCTCCGGCTCCTTTGGGTTTGGTGCTTATTTGGATGGAGCCTGGTTCAGAGGTGACTGGCAGCAACATCAGAAACTGCCCCAACTCTCCATCCAATGGCAGGAACTATTCGCCATAGTGGCAGCAGCTCTCACCTGGGGCCATAGTGGCAGCAGCTCTCACCTGGGGCCATAGTGGCAGCAGCTCTCACCTGGGGCCATAGTGGCAGCAGCTCTCACCTGGGGCCATAGTGGCAGCAGCTCTCACCTGGGGCCACCACCTGGCAGGACAGCGCATCAGGTACCACTGCGACAACCTGCCCATCGTCCAAGGCTTGGACCAACCTGTCCTCAGAGCCGGGAGTGATGGAACTTCCAAGAACCCTGTTCTTTATCGTGGCCCGAGTACTGCTCCATCTCTCCCAGCCGCTGGATGGTAGATGGTGGGAGCACTGCTTGTGCAGGTACTGTTGCTGCTCCAATCCTTAGATTGTGAGTGTTGTATTTGGAGGTGTCGTATCCACATCTGAGCAATAGATCTTTTAAGACGGCTCTCATAGCTCTGGAGGTGAGTGGGCTTTGACCCTTTTGAGTCCTCAAGAATCCTAGATCTAGAATTTTCGGTTAGATTATTTTTAGTAGGTACATGTATTCTTTTTATGATTTTTGATTTAGAAATTTCTTTTTTTTTTTCTATTTTCCTTGGTGTGTGGTTTAAAAAATTGGATTATTTGGATTTTGAATTACTAGTGTGGAGGTGAAAAAGGGGTGCTCTGGGTGGTGCTGTGCAGTTTCCAAAGTAGGCTTGCAGTGCCATGACTGGGGCATGATGCACAGCCTACACCACCTATACCAGGTGTCCATTGACAAGTCCTTCAGACACAGCTACTGTAGCCTCAGCACCATGACCATTTCACACACACACACACACACACACACACACACACACACACACACACACACACACACACACACACACACACACACACACACACTCTCACAAGGCATGCACATACTCGAGTAGACTGGTCTGATAAACCTTACCACACCTCATCCCCTATCCTCCCCCCACCTCATCCCATACACGCCATCATCTTATCTTTACCCCCTCCTCCTCCCACCTCCTCTCTCCTCCCACCTCCTCCCTCCCACCTCCTCCCCCACCTCCTACCCCTCCCACCTCCTCTCTCTCCCACCTCCTCCCCCTCTCCTCCCCTCTCTCCTCCTCCTCCTCCTACCACCTCCTCCCTAGGAGCACCAGGAGGCCATACAGAGGCTATGCTCCTCCCTTCACCTCCAGCCCTCCCAGTTCAGCTATGCTGGCATCAAGGACAGAAGGGCCATCACCCTCCAATACGTGACTGCTCGCTCTGTCACCGTGGAAACAATGAAGTCTTTTGAAGGAGGGCGTGGCTCGTACCCCGGACTCCAGACGGGGAGCTACCAATACGTGCCCCTCCCCCTGAGGCTAGGAAACCTTTCCGGGAACGAGTTTGTCGTGACGATCAGGGATGTTGCCGTGGCGACACCGGTCCCTGGTGGTGTTGGGGTGAAGGGAGTGGTGGAGGCTGGAGCTGTGAGGGTGAGGGAGAGAGGGTTTGTCAACTACTTTGGTCCCCAGAGGTTTGGCTATCAGGGTGTGTTGGGTGGAGTGTTGTCTCCACATGTGGGTCTGGCACTGCTGAAGGGAAATTGTGTGAGTTGCTCTGTATGTGTGTGTGTGTGTGTGTGTGTGTGTGTGTGTGTACACGTGTGAGTGTATGTATCTGTGTGTGTGTGTATGTATGTGTGTCTATGTGTGTGTGTGTGTGTGTGTGTGTGTATGTGTGTATATGTGTATGTTTGTGTGTGTATACGTGTGTACGTGCATCCCATCACTGCTGTAGATGACTGCTGTGAAGCTACTGCTGTATCCTGAACTGGGAGAGGCGTGTGACAAGTCAGGTGATCCCGTTCACGCAGCCAAACTGTACGTCACTTTTGTATCTACTTTTCACTCACACATATGAGTCTCACTTGTGAACAATTGAGCACTTTTTAAGAGTAAGGATGGTGTTTGAATTCCATTTCACACCACCTGAATCATGGTTAAATTAAGCAACCACCAATATTTAAATTACTATTAATAAAACTACATGTACTACAACCTTCATTTGTGAACTAATTTTGTTGTTGGCTTAATATTTTGCACATGGTTATCAATTGTTTTAATTAACTACTATAATTTCAGTGTGTGGTAGGTACACATAGTTAAATAACACAGAAATTACTATTTAATCGTGACACTATTATTTGTATATGCGTGTGCATATACATGCATACTGTAGATGTGTGCGTGTAGGTATGTATGTGTACATACATATGCACACGTGAGTATACACGCTGAATCCCATGCGTCCATGCTCTACTAAAGTGCTTGCTTTGATCAGCTACTTCCAGGCCACCCATGATGTCTCTGGTACTTTGGAGAGGATGCCGCCATCTAAGACACGAGAGGGCTACATACTCAGAGCCCTGCGTAGACATGGCTTCACAGAGGTCAGTGAAAATCTTTGAAGACTGTTGTTTTCATTCCTCGTTACTTTTTCTTCATCTCTCCTTGACCACCACTCATCTTCTATTTGCATTCTGTTCTCTCCCTTCTCTCTACTTCTCTCTTCCACTTCCATCCCTCCCTTCCTCACTCCTCCCTCCCTCCCTCCCTCCCTCCCTCCCTCCCTCCCTCCCTCCCTCCCTCCCTCCCTTCCTCCCTCCCTCCCTCCCTCCCTCCCTCCCTCCCTCCCTCCCTCCCTCCCTCCCTCCCTCCCTCCCTCCCTCCCTCCCTCCCTCCCTCCCTCCCTCCCTCTTTCCCTTACCACTATACCCCCTCCTCTTCCTCACCCTCCCTAGACAGGCTGCCAACACTCCCTGATGTCTCTCCCTCACTCCCTTCGCCTCCTCTATGTGCACAGCCTGAGCAGCCTTCTGTGGAACCATCTCGTCTCACACCGGCTCCGGGAGTACGGGGAACGTGTTGTGGAGGGGGATCTTGTCCTGAACCCATCCCAGGGGAAAACGTTGCGGTATGTGGCTGTGCATGTTTGCCGATCCTCCCACCATCCCCTAGACTCACATATGTATCACCTCATCCCCTAGACTAGTATGTAGTACCTCATCATCCAGACTCATATGTAGTACCTCATCCTCTAGACTCATATGTACCTCATCCTCTAGACTCATATGTACCTCATCCTCTAGACTCATATGTACCTCATCCTCTAAACTCATATGTACCTCATCCTCTAGACTCATATGTACCTCATCCTCTAGACTCATATGTACCTCATCCTCCAGACTCATATGTAGTACCTCATCCTCTAGACTCATATGTACCTCATCCTCTAAACTCATATGTACCTCATCCTCTAAACTCATATGTACCTCTAATATGTAGCACCTCATCCTCTAGACTCACCTCTAGACGCATTTGCAGTATAACATATTGTTTGGACCAAATAATTCAAAAATCCCTGACCACATGTACATGTATGCTAACATTTCAAATAAATATTTACAATTACGTTGCAATTATTGGAAACATATTGCCACCTTCTACTTACTGTAATAAAGCACTGAAATAGAATGTTGCTTATGCACAATGCATATGTATAAAGCAGTAGCACCTCACTACCTAGACTCCATTTGTTTGTCGTAATCTTCCACTCTGCCCATCATCAAGGGCCTTGAACTCAACATGTAAACAAATGGCTTACACGCAGAGCTGTTTTTTGGTGTTTTATAATTTCCCATCCTCCCACCAATGCACAATGCAGGGAGTGTGTGCACGTGCTGTCATCTTTGGAAGCGTCCAGTGGGCACTACACCATCGGTGATATTGTGCTACCCATGGTGGGAACAGGGACTGTGTTTCCTGGCAACCGGACAGCAGAAAGGTTAGCATGTGGGTACATGGTTGGTTGTATTTGGTTGTGTGCGTGCAGTGTGTGTGTGCATGTGTGTATGTGTTTGTGTGCATGTGTGCAATATGTTTGTATGTGTGTGTGTGGGTGTGGGTATGTGTATGTGTGTGTATGTGTGTACGCATGCATGTGAATCTATATTAAATCATTCACATAGATTACACCAGATGCTGACAGAGCTTGGTCTAACCTTGGATTGCTTCAGGTGAGTTCTTCCTTTTTATAATGTTATGAAATTATAGAAGTATGTGTACACTGTTAATCATAGTCCCACCCTTGGTTGGGTGGCAATTGAATTTTAATTTTAGATCATCATTGCCATAAGTTGCATTATTTGGGAAGCATTATATGCATAGTTGCTATTTTGTCGCCTCTGATCATGTGATCTTTGTGAACTGCATCTGTATTAGCAACTTTTTCAGTGTTGTTGTGATTTAAATTGTAAGACTTAACAAATTGAGCATAAAACAAGCCTTCAGCAATGTTGCTACCAATCACTTGTAATTACTAAATAGGCTAACAACATCACTGTATATTTGCAATAAGCAGAGCATGTCTGTGCTCCAACAGACTCCGTCACTTCGGAATGCACGTTGCGGGCAGCTATCGCAAAATGGTGGTGTGCCCACGTCACATGACATGGGAGTGGTTTGACAGTCGCACTCTTAGGCTGCACTTCACGCTTGAACCTTCCTGCTATGCCACCATGCTGCTGGGAGAGCTCACGGGAGGAGGAGTGGCCACTCATACAACTGACCAATCAGATGTGGATGATGCAATTGAAGAGAATGTACAATTAGATTAGAGTGCTTTTGGCCGTGGCAGTGAGCTTTTGTATGGGTATTTACTGGGCAGAGGTTTTGGGACTGATAGACTGTGGATAGCTCAGTATACTGTGTAAGTATGTTGATACTATGGTTCAATTATACATCTAAAGCGTAGCGGTGACTTGCTGCAGTGTCATTCCGGGAAGAGCGGCGGCCATGTTTTTTGGTGTCTCCAGTTCTGTTGCAGAATGTTTCCTCTGTAACAGATTATTTACAACCTGTAACAGAACTCACCAAAAAACATGGCCGTCCTCTTCCCGGGATGACACTGCAACCTCTCTATATTGGGTCTGGTCACTTCTAGTTAAAGTGAAACACCTATTAAAACGACATTATTATTGTCGTTTTTAATTAATAAAGTCACTTTTAATGCAGGCATTTAAATTCTGAAGCAATCGCTATTAGCCTTTGCAGCTTTGTCTCGTTCCCAGACTCATTTACGTAAGCACATCGCATAATAATGTGAGACTGGGAACGAGACGATTTGCAGCTCTTGACCATGTATGCATGTAGACAAGAAGCAGCGCACATCTGTCACATTACGGTCCTCACACACATATTTCTAGTGGCCATCAAGGTCTGTGTATCAGTTGGGCTGCCTATTCGCTCCGCTCAAAGCACCGTATGAACCACGCCGTGTTGGTTTTGGACTTTGGGCCTCCACTGATGTTGCGCCTGAATCATTTTCCGCCGCCTGGCGTGAGTTCTTCCCATTCCTGTCGCACACGAGGCAGAAATACAGGAGCGGAACGAGGACGGTGCTAAGCAACGGCAACGCCTCTAGCACATAAAACGCTTGATCGGGGGGAAGTCTCGCATTCGCCCGCTTTGATGCGAGCGTTGCTGCCGTCACCGTCAGATCCACGGCGAATATCAACAGCGCGACTAACATCGCGACGAAGATGGCCGGCAGCTTTCGGAACGTCTTTTTGTGGTACAGGAGGTTCTCGTCTCTTCCCGTACCGCAGATCCCTCGGAACAACTTGGCGGCAAGCGCGATCCCCACTGCGGCGCAGGTCACGTGCGCCACCGATTGAGTAGAAACGAAGGCCGCGGCGACGGAGTAGTACGTCATCTTGCACGGTTCCGTTCCAGTTCCGTTGTATTGGCAGTTCAGGGCAGCGTACACCGGCCCCCAGGCGCAGCTCAGGGGAATTACCAGCACTACCGAAACGGCCGCGATCTTCACCGAGCACCTTTTAAACGCTTGCTTCTTCTTACACATTGCAATCACAATGTAGAGAGAGACCCAGCACATAAGGAGGTACAGGGCAAAACGAAAATAGCAACTGGTGCAGTCGGCAACGCTGTAAATATTCCTCACGTCTTCCCTCTTGCTCGCCGGCCTGCAACTGAGCGCCATCATCAGCTGACTTGCCGATAGGAGGGCCCCAAACGTGCCATAGAATAGAAAGAAGCCGTGATCGATTTTAGCGCATCCGTGACCAATAAGGACGAAGGCGACGGTGGTAAAAGACGAAAGCAGCCCCACGCCACTCGAGGTCAGTCGCAGAGCTTCGACGTACTTGTACTCTCCCGTGCCATTGTTGATGTTGTCCACAACACTGTTGTAGCAGTAGTCCTCAAACCTCTCATCGCTGATACTACCGGCGGCCATTTTCCTGCTGTTTATACTAAACTGGAGCTAAAACTGACTGTCATGTATACTGTACGCAACACTTGTATGATGCATGTGCATTATGCCACATGACATACTGAAATAGCTGTCACTGTATACGTACAACCACTCCTCCACACTCATGCATGCGTGTGTGTTAACAATATATGCGCGTATTACTAAACCAAGTATGCACTGCTCAAATATTGCCGCCATGGCTTTCAATAGGAGTTGTCTTCTCTTAAAATGCTTTCATTCTAACGATGTGTCTCTCCTTGTGCGTCTGTATAAGGTGTATGTTCGTCCCCTTCTGGAAAGTAATACCCAAGTTTGGAATCCCTGGTTCCATAAAGATATTCAATGTATTGAACGCGTTCAGAGATTTTTCACTCGTGCCATACTCAAACGTGCTGGTGTACCATATATGGATTATGATGATCGCCTTGCGAACCTAGGTCAACAGATCTAAGTCGGGTACGAAAAACTGTAATGTTCAAAGAAGTGACAACATCATGGGGTAAGTGGTTCCATGTAGGTATCACACGTTCAGTGAAAAAATGCGCTCGGAATGCATGATGGGGTAAATGTTTGGATCGCAGGATACAAGGATGACCTCGGATGGAATAAGACCTAACCGGTTTGGTGAAAAAACTCTCAAAAGGTAAATCAACCAGGTTATTATAGATCTTGTAGCACATGACAAGGTCGTAGAAGACTCTCCTGTACTCTAAGGACTGTAAACCCATCACCCTTTTGTACGTTATATCCCTTCCATGTTTAGGCAGTTTGTAACTGCACATACACATTGTGCCACTACTTGCCTTCTTGCATATGTATGTGTGTTTATATGTATGCAATCAATCAATCAATCAATCAATCAATCAATCAATCAATCAATCAATCAATCAATCAATCAAAGCTGCTGAGGCTTGAATTAAAGTGTTACAACATATATAACCATACACCAAATGGCGATACTTTTTAGCCAGCTGCTGGGGCGGCGTGCAGCTCCTCCCACTTCCTAAGAGACCATTAACCGAGATGAAGATATAGGATCAGTGCAGCAGTTGTAAACACATGAAACAATTTGTGTTTGTGTACACAACAGAGCAGGTGCTGATTGATTTGGAACAGGGTCATTTCACATGAACTTTTACCCCCCCCCCCCCAAAATAAAAAATTGTACCAAACCTCTTAAACAGCTCTTTCAGTTGGGCCAAGCAAAATTGCTATACATTTGTATACCCTGTTTGGCCTATACCACACCATGAATAATTAATCATCAGTTTTGATTACCTCAGTCTGTTTGGAAGGGAACAGCTTGTTTTGTGATGATTATATCCTTAGTGTAATAATGCTAAATGATGATATGTAGTTGGTTGCACCAATAAACGGTTCAATCAATTGGATTAGTTATTAAGGGTTAATGTAATCAATGAATTTATAATTAATTTGAGTGCAGCTAAAAATAACAGTGCCCAATTTGCACCATTTTTTTTTTTCCTTTGGTAGCTCCTACAGTACTCAATGCACCTTTGCTTGAAATCCAACTGGGGAAATGAAACACTGAGCAGTAGCATGAGATCAAAGACTAACCTACCCTTTTGACTCAGCTTGACCACAGTTTACACAGCGGCAAATGCGTTATCATAACAGAGATACAAACAACAGTGCATACAATATTAAACATTTACATACATGAAAGATATGACTCTGACAAATATCTTTCTGGCTGACCCCTAGCATTCCCCACAAATATAAAAGTGTGTGTGTTTGTGTATGGGTACCGCCCCCCCCCCCCCCCCCCCCCCCCAAAAAAAAAAGACCATGCAGTGCATGATAACAAAGCCATATTATAGAACAAGAATGATTATGATTGTCAACTACATTAGTTACCAGCTGTCACAGTATACACACAGAGATCCGGATATGCACAGCCAGCACCCATGTCAAGATACAACTGGCTTGTGTCCGGGTCCGGTGTGAATATCTGCTTAATGAGGTGATCTGCTAATAGTGTAGCATAGGGGTACTTGTATTAACAGTGTAGCATAGGGATACTTGTATTAACAGTGTAGCATAGGGATACTTGTATTAATAGTGTAGCATAGGGATACTTGTATTAATAGTGTAGCATAGGGATACTTGTATTAATAGTGTAGCGTAGGGGTACTTGTATTAATAGTGTAGCATAGGGATACTTGTATTAATAGTGTAGCATAGGGATACTTGTATTAATAGTGTAGCGTAGGGGTACTTGTATTAATAGTGTAGCATAGGGATACTTGTATTAACAGTGTAGCATAGGGATACTTGTATTAACAGTGTAGCATAGGGATACTTGTATTAACAGTGTAGCATAGGGATACTTGTATTAATAGTGTAGCATAGGGATACTTGTATTAATAGTGTAGCATAGGGGTACTTGTATTAATAGTGTAGCATAGGGATACTTGTATTAATAGTGTAGCATAGGGATACTTGTATTAATAGTGTAGCATAGGGATACTTGTATTAATAGTGTAGCATAGGGATACTTGTATTAACAGTGTAGCATAGGGATACTTGTATTAACAGTGTAGCATAGGGATACTTGAATTAATGAAACCTTCATAGCAATTGGGAATATCTATTTTATGATGGGGGGGGGGGGGGGTTAATTACTTCCAGCTCTCATTCTCACAGTTGAGCGAGGAGCTAAAAGGGGTAGCTCTAGTCTACATTTATGATCTGGTTGGTTACCAAGGTTACTGCTGGGATGCAGGTTAAGCATTGCACATGCATGTGTGTCCTTCTGATGAAAAGAAAACTTCACACTAGAAACCTCTGTGCTACTTTTCTTTTAAGATTGATGCAATCATAGTTAAGATATACGAAGGCTTCTTGGTTATGCTCGTGAATTGGAAATCATGATAGCTGAATCAGTTTGGTACTATTCCAGGCTCTATGCTGCAAAAAAGGCCTGCACTAAAAACTGATATCCAGTCTGCCTCGTCTTCATATTTGCCTTTTGACCTTTGTTGTTCTGTTTATATGCACACGGGACTGTGACAACCTTTGTCGTACAATACGTGTCCATTGTCACATGCTGTTTCTTGTACTGTCTTGCATTCCATATGTCAAGTGTGCTTATCATCCAGCACGAGATCATGTATCAATCGATTTCCGCGCCGAACCTGTTGACACGCAATCGCGCGCCACAACCAGACTAATTAGCCCTCGGCGCCACTACGAAGAATTGGATCCACGAAATTACGTCTATCCGCATCGTTCAACTATTAAATGCAAGGGATTGAATAGCGATCAGAAGTAACCTCAAGCTGCTGGATCAGTACGATGTACTACTTTATACCGCTGTGCGTAGCAGTGCTGTTACACGGGACAGCTGCTCTCGACGGGTGCAACGATACCTGTTCCTCTATTCTGGCAGTCAACGGCTCCGGAGAATTTGACGTTGACTGCAACAGCGGAGTGACTGGCGAATATTTCAAGTGCATATCTGCATCGACCGGCTGCGATGATATCGCCAAATCAAGGATTGCTGAACACAGTATTCTTCAATATTATCCCGCAGCATGGTCAAAAGAGAGGTGGGGTTGTGGATTATCATGATCGTGTTCTTGGTTTGGATGTAGATGCTGGTATTCGTGCGCGTTTAAGAGAGGCACTAACGAGACTACGCCGGAGATACCTCTGATAACGTGCTCTGAGTCCGGACTTTGCGTGTGCAATAACAGAGGTGAGTAAGCTTGCCCGATATGTCATCCATTTATAATAATCTGATACATAGCCATTAAAGGGACAGCCGAGTCAGTTAGACGTGTCGACGAGCGGAGGTGCACGTGCTGAAAGCATCACATGGGGTCTACTACTCGTGGCGCCTTTCATCACGGCGGAACTATCCAATCGGCTATTTTAAGACATCAGTAACACGAAATGCTTGCATGCATGTCTCCCAATTAATCGCTGCTTTGCCTTTGATGTTGACTTATGGTGTATCTGACAGAAAACGAGTAGATACTGACACCCTGTAAAACGTTTGTGAGCAAATACTAGGAAAACGGTCGTATAGTCATTATAAAAAAAATAAAGTGATCTGGGACTAGTTTCGGCCCCAGTCTCTTAATACATCACAGCTGCAAGGCGATGTATTACATCACCGAAATGCAATGAAAGCGATGAATAACTTTAACTGGCGCGGAATAGAAAGTGGCTTTCCTCTCCTCCTATTGTGCAACGAACTTCTTTCATGTAGATTGATTCTCCATCAACCATCATTGCGCCACGCTATGTAGGATTGGCTCCATGGGCGTGGCTTTCGATCGTGCGTTTTAAAGCGATAACGAAACGTTTCCTCCACTCGCCTTGAGAAAGTTACTTCCCTCACTCCCCTATGTTTGCAGCCATCGGCGTTACTTATTTAATTACTATGCCAAGTTAATAAAGAAAAAGTCTCTATTGAGAAAGTGGTGCAAAAAGCAAGAAATGGATCATACAACTAAACAGCCCTACATTTGCAAATAAAGAAGCACATTTGCAAATAGCATGCAGGATCCTATAAACCCAGTACTGTACCTTGTATTTTTACACCACCAATCCTACATCCTACAGATCACTTCCTCAATAGAGAAGTTTTTTTTGTTACTACTGAAATAAGTAACGCCGATGATTGCGGCAAACATAGGAGTATTGAGGGAAATAATTTTCCCATACAGTACGTTAGACGAGCGTTATAAAAACGTTGCATTCATGCGCCCGTTAGAGACCGTTAGAGACGGATACAGAAATTGTTTCCGAGGAAAGGGGGCGGGGCGTACTAGAAGCAACACCTAGATATGGAGCAGTTTCCGAAGAGTTAGTCTTTCCTCGGCAGCATATATGTGGAGCGTAAAGAAAGAGATCTCACCATCGGATTAGTAATTTGTGTGTGTGTGTGTGTGTGTGTGTGTGTGTGTGTGTGTGTGTGTGTGTGTGTGTGTGTGTGTGTGTGTGTGTGTGTGTGTGTGTGTGTGTGTGTGTGTGTGTGTGTGTGTGTGTGTGGGGAGATACAGACAACGACATAGCAGTAGTGAGGGAAATAATGTTCTCATATGATAGACGAGCGTTATAAAAAGCAGACAACGAGCACTTCAGGCTCCGGAGCGACAGGTCGGCCTCAAATTCACCACTGTCCTCCTTCCTTTCATCACTGCATGTAACGCGTTAGGAACATTGTACGAAGATGATATAAACATCAAATTGTAGCATTCGACTTCCAAAGGTGCCTTTGATGTAGAAACATTAACATGCAGGGTTAAAGTATTAAACAGAAATGCCTTGCAAGAGCTCAACGTGAGTGACACATACCTGATGTACTGATATGAAATTGTTTGTTAGCCTATAGATCTGTCACCCAAAAAGGAGTTTAAAAAAAAAAAACACATCCCAGAGGCGATTCCACATGTATCATTTCAATATTACGGAGGAGGAAGCCTACTCGCCAGATTTTCAATGGCCGCTAACGACGGCTGCATGTGGGTAGTCTGGAGTTGTTGCGCGCGATCTCTGTCTTCAACTTTTGGCCGCACTTTTACAGATTCGGCTCATTATCTGTCAGATACATTATTAGTCACCCAAAAGCAAAGCAGCAATTATTGATGCACTTCAAGTTATGTCTTAAAATAGCCAGTTCGACAATTTCATGACGAAAGGCGCCACGAGTAAAATAGTTGGGCCAATTTCATGGACCAGGCCAAATTCATGTTAATGTATTTTATAGAGGCGCCGATTTAATGAGTCTAGAGTTGCATGTTGTTGCGCGCAATGTCGGGCAACAACAATTCCATGCAGGGTAATGAAATCGGCGCCACTTTACAAGAAATGAAATTGGGTCCATGAAATTGGTCGTTTAACTTTATAAAATGTAAGGAATTGAATAATGATTGTATAGTCAGTACCTCAAGCTGCTTCATCTGTACAATGTACTACTTACAGTACAATGTATTATTTCATACCGCTGTGCTGCGGCGATTTCGACGTTGTAATTAGTCTGGAGTTGTTGTGGCGCGCGATCGCGCGCAACAATAACCCCAGACTAATTGAATCGGCGCCTCTACGAAATATATTAAGATGAAATTGAATTGCATCGTCCAAATACAAAAGGGTACTGAGCTGGAATCAAATAGCGATCTGAAGTAACCTCATGAATCAGTAAGATGTTCTACTTTATACCGCTGTGCGTAGCAGTGCTGTTACACGGGACAGCTGCTCTCGACGGGTGCAACGATACCTGTTCCTCTATTCTGGCAGTCAACGGCTCCGGAGAATTTGACGTTGACTGCAACAGCGGAGTGACTGCCGAATATTTCAAGTGCATATCTGCATCGACCGGCTGCGATGATATCGCCAAATCAAGGATTGCTGAACACAATATTATCCCGCAGCATGGTCAAGAGAGAGGTGGGGCTGTCTAATATCATGTGTGTGTTCTTGGTTTGGATGCGGATGCTGGCTTTCGTGCGCGTTTAAGAGAGGCACTAACGAGACTACGCCGAAGATACCTCTGATAACGTGCTCCGAGTCCGGACTTTGCGTGTGCAATAACAGAGGTGAGTAAGCTTGCCCGATATGTCATCCATTTATAATAATCTGATACATAGCCATTAAAGGGACAGCCGAGTCAGTTAGAAAGTTCGTGATGAGTTTTGCGAGGTTTGTGTAGCCTACATTAATGATATTATATAAAAGAATGGACAGTTACGGCTGGGGTGGATTTTATTGCAGCACTGCATGGTGTCTATCAAAATAACCGATTTACTTAATTAAAAACGCTTTATGTTAAAATACCCATATTCAAGATCCATCCCTAAAATCAAACGTTTGACTGTTAATTAATTAATTATTTTTAATTAACTTTGCGTTAAATGTTCATTTTTAGTCAAGTATCTAAAGTTTTATTAACGTTTATTAAGAAGTATAACTTGAAAATACAAAAATAATGTATAATCAAATATATAAACAAATCTTATTGTCAAAAAATTGTTCAATATATGGGTACCTAGCTCAGTTTTTGTGGTAACTGAAAATACAAATCAGTGTTGCACAGTCAAGTTTTGCATAGAGAGCTAGCAAGTCTTGTATGTACCTTGATTAATTGCAGAGCTTTGAGCGCTCCCCCATAACCCTCCTCGTTCCTCGTTCCGAGGCTTACCCCCACCCATTCCACTTCCTCCCTCCATTAGTCACACCCTTTGGCCAGACCAACATTAAATTAGTGTGTGCCATATGAACTGACAAATCCAAATTAGGACGCCCTCCCTGAAGGTCTGGGGACTGTAAAAAGCTCCCAGGCACTGAAGAGAGACTGAATATGAGACTATTCGTTTTGTTTGTACGTACAAGTAGTGGGCGGTAATAAGAATTTCTATAACAATGTTATAATGGTGTACATAGCTTAATTTCTTAGATGGTACACAAATACAATCTACACAAAGGAATGTGATTGTTTAACATTACAACAACGCCACCCATTTCTTTGATCAGTACGTTTTTTCCAAAGGAGCGAGGGGTTACCGGTGCATGTGTACGTTGTGCATGGAACAGTGACATTAGTAGCCAGATAGCCTAGCAGTCTCACGATCTATCACGCAAAGTAATCCAGTATATGGATGATGAAAATCTTCCATCAGAAAGGGAAAGAAGTGCTTTTATAAATTAAGTTTAACAATGTACTCCTCCCACAAAATATGTGAATCAATAAAAAGGGATTCATAACAAAATGTGCGTTAAACTATTACAGCGGGCAATGCACTTGAGTTCTGCTTCACTCTAAAATTACAAATGGAAAATGCTGATGCCAAATGACATTAAACAAAATTTATGTATAGCAACAAAAAAGTAATATACAACACAAAGTACGATACAAATAATGCACTATAAAAGGAATTATTTTTTTTTTGGGGGGGGAGGGAGAGTATTATGGTGCTTGCCTGGAACGCATCATTGCACCCTTTAAGACAGGGTACAGAGGTGGGAGGAAGAGGAGGAACAAGCACAGGTACACAAGGAGCAGTAAACAGATTGTCATGTAGGATGTCAGACTGATCTGTGCTTGCTCTGTGGTATATATCTTCAAAATGCCAAATGTTGGTATAAATATTCCACATAACACGAACTGCATGGCTGACATGATAAGGATGCTACCAGTTTGAAAATTCTTCACCGAAATTGATCTTGTCAAAAAGGCTATGAATGCTGCAATGCAACAAAGAGCACCATTGTAGATCAAAAGGGACAACATCCAAGGTAAAAAGGAAAAACGAGTACCAGAGGTCACAAAACAGGATTCATAAGTAACATAAATGGGTTCACTCATGTCATTTTGAATCAATGTATATGAATTGGCTTCAATAGGGTCCATCAACATCCACATTGCACATATCACAACGTCTGGTACAATTAGGGCTGCAATTGCTGCCAATAGAACCGAATCTCTCATTGGATTGCTTTCAGAGGGCTTTTGAAACTTTTCTGCTGCTACAACAAGCAACTTGTAAATCCGAAACAGCTTGACAGTCACAGTCGCATAAATAGCAGTAAAACCAATAGAACACATCCAAGGCACTCCATTGCAAATAATTGTCTTCACAGACAGGGGGAGAGAAAATCCTTCTATTACGGTCAGCATTATAACAGTCATAGACAGTAAGTAGACCCCAGCATAGGCCAGGTGATTCAGGCGATGACTGGATGCCTTCACTGACTCATGGTGTCGAAAGACTATATTGAGGACATTAAATACAGCTGCGATAATCAATGCTATAACAGCCAAAACCAGAAAAATAATGGATGGCACTGAATCTAATACGTAAATTTGCTCCTGAAGAAGTAGGAATGTGTCATTATTTAATCGTATTATCTGCAACATGTCATTTTCATTGAACATCCCCAAGGGTTCGTAGGTGTCGGAGGTGACTTGCGACATCTGGACCACTCCAGGGGTGAATCTACTGAAATTACTATATACAATTCGCCCACCAACACCCAAAAATTCAAGTCTTGAAATCTCTTCTTGAATCATACGTGTCGTACTTGGTTGTCCATATGTAAAGTCACACAAGCTCTTATTATATGCCTTTAGTCTTGAGTCAGTAGCATTCAAGGCCAATGCCAAGATCCAAACTGCATCATGAAAAGGATTACCCCACAAAGTGGTGTTAGCAATCCTTACAGGTGGACCATAAAACCCGTTGTTGTAACGTTCGATGGCTCTAGCATACTCTTGTTTGTATTGAGGATACGTTAACCCTGATATACCCATCTTGTTCCAATCATCGGGATTTGGTTTATAACTGAAGTTGATGAGAATGGAATTCTTCAGAGCCTGAAGTAAATCAGCATGACTGCAGTTGTATGCTGTACCTCCATATTTAAATGCAATGTCAACAAACTCTGCAGGTACTCTGTATATAAACGTCCACTGATACTGGGGAAATACTGCACCCTTGGTGTAAGCTATGCACATAAGCATTCTTGCCAAATTTGTGCTGGCACTAATCAAAAGGGCCCGTGCGGATGATGCCTGCAGTGAGTCCAATGGTAGATAACTCTCAGTAATGACTGAAGAGAAGGATACTTCATAGCCATTCATGTGACTTAATTTGGAAGTAAGACTCTGAAACACAGAGTAGGCACCTGCATCATCTTGAAACAAAGTTCCAACATGTCTCCATTTGTTTAATTTGATGAGTGCAACATATGCATCTACAAATCTTTCTATGGAGGGTGTGGCGCCAAATGAATAAGGATACAGGTTTGCGTTGCCTAAGTCAACCAGACTGCTTGTATGAACATTAACTAGTGCAACTCTGTCTTTAGCAGTGATCAATCCAGCTACAGCAGCTGACATATAACAGCGTGGTCCTGCAATGCCAACTATGTTCTTCCCGCTGTAGAACATATTCTGGACAAGCAAATGTTCCACAGGAGGTTCTGTTGTACTGCCACATCCATCATGACCCTCAAGGAGCTCGAGGTAATAGTCCTTGAGGATATCAGACCTGTTGTTGATCATTTCAACAGCTAGGTATCCTGCTGGTACTATATCTGGTCCGTCACTGTAGCTCGTGCTATATGGTGGTGTGTCTTTAGGGTATGGCAAAGCTGACAAAATGTGCAGTGTGCACTTGGGACCGCTGAAGTCCCCGTGTCCCCACACCTGCACAACGGCACTGAGAAAGAAAGCACTACGTAGAACCACATCCATGAGTTTACCCGGAAGCAGACCATTATTGAAGCGCCTGTAATAAGTTATATTTGTCAATATAAATACATGTACTACAATCCATTATGCCTATTTTACTTAGACTCAGCTGATGACAATATCCAAATTGAGTATAACATATTCTATATAAATATGAAGTTAAATACGAATTTGAATAATTAAAATTAGCCTGGCATTTGTTTTTACGAATTACAACGACGAATTTATTTACGAATAATCATTAACAAATGCGAATACAGCTCGTATTCATTGTTGAACGCGACACTCTTTACGAGGAGGCTAGAGCTTTGGAGAGGCAAAAGGCACTATTCGTCATCAAAGAAAGTGATGCAAAGATGCTGCAGTTGGAAGATCTCAAGAGCAAACTGCAGTGACTGAAAGCTCCAAAAAGAAACGGCAACGACAAGGGATGGAAACTAGTGTTGATGACGACAATAACGCTGAACAATGGACAGAGATAGAGGAGCTGGATGCTGTGATGGGAGAAGCGCGTGACGAAGATAGATTAGAGGGGAGAAATCCTGACGACCTCGCTAATTGTTTAATGTACGCGTTTCGGTCGTACTGCAGCGATACCGTCAAAATAAAATAAAAACTAGTAACTTTGACATTGTTACTGTAAGCACCAGCAATGCGCAATTGTATTTGGGTTTCGAATAAACAAACTACGTGCGTATTTTTCGAAGAACATATTAATTGATGTTTATGATTACACTGTATATGGGATCAAAAGGGACCTAACGCATACATGATAGAATTTCCAGTAACGCTTGCGTTGAAATGTATGGTTAATTAGAAATTCAGAGCCTTACAACTCGATGACAGATACTCCAATTCTCAGTGCGTAAGAAGCATTGTGTAGAGGAAAGATCAGACTTGTAGAATATCAAAAAAATTGAAATCTTTAAAAAACATGCGTACATGTAGGTCCTTTTTGCGGAAACGATCGTATATTATAAAAAGATACGAATATGATATTATGATGTTATAAAATTAAAGTTATCTCATTAAAGATTGCACATGCGCATGCATTTAATTCATCGTTGATAACCAGTTACGCAATGAAAGTCTGGGTACGAGATTTGCCAAGCTGGATTTGCGTTATGGAACTTGCACTCTTCTTGAGTCTGGACTAGTGAATGGTACCATTCTGGCAAAGAAACATTGATTTTTCAATCACCGAGCTTGTCTATAGCGACGTGTACAGTGTATGACCATAGATCCCAGATTTTGTTCCTGGAACGCAGTGGACTTTAGAGTGTTATTAATTTATATAATTATTCTATAATCATTAAAATTACACAGAGATACATAAGAAACGGCACTATCTAAAGCTACAATAGGTGCATGAATGAGGCACACATCTGGCCAAAATTGCCCTGTAAATTTTGCCTTATGCGAGTGAGGCTGAGGCAACTGTAGATGGTTGCCACAACGTCATTTAGAAGTTGGCATAGCTGGGTGGCTATTTTTTTGGACAGACATTGATGGTCATCCACTCCCCTAAACACTTCTGCAACCAATTGCAAAGGGACATGACCATCCTCTCAAGCGAACATGTCTTACCATTGCTGGTAATGTTTGGTCTCTTCTTCCACCTCAGCTGGGTTTGAGCCACTTCTTGTAAAATTGGTGATTTAGTGGATTGATGACCTTAGTGTCAAATGCTGCTAGACATGAGAGAGACCAGTTTGGCACTTATCTAGAATGTCGGCTGGTCTGGATGTGTCTTTTGGATGAATACCACTCCCTTTCTCAATTTGTGCAGAAATCAGCAACGTAATGTCTGAGTTGGTTGTGTCATGTTATTACATCACTAGTGAGCATGTGATGCCCCAAGCATCAATGGTATGATGACAAAATGGGCATGGAGCCCCCATCAGTAGCCAAAGGAAGACCAAGCCACCATTTTAGGATGACCTTTGCTTCGTCAGGCATAGGTGCAAGACTTAACTTTGGTGAAGGCTGCACTTTGAGCAATACACGGGCTTAAGGTGCAGAAATAGCCTGCAATCAGGCCTTAGTCACTGTAGTGGCATCTGTAAAAAGGGATTTGAAGTCAGCTTCCTCAATGCATGATGAAGAGAATGTGTGTTGGCGAGGTGGAACGTCAAGTATGCTCTGAACTGAGATAGCATACGGCTGGCTGACCTATATAGAAATTATAAGTATTGACTGCCTCAAGGAGGTACTCCTTTAAAGTAGAGCAAGTGTCTGAAGGCACTAAGAAGGCCAGTGACGAGATGCATGAAGTGAATGCAGACCAAGGCCACCATGGCTTAGATTAAATGTATATCTGCTGGGAATGTTACAGTAGCTCAATTGCTGCCGACAATGTACAACATCATTGTCTAATTGTCTGAACACGACTCCGAGATTGATGAAAAAGGTGTTGTTGTAGTTGGGTGTTTGTTTGTGTGTGTTTTTGGTTTTGTCTTGTTTCCTCCAGCGGTCGGGTTACTCATTATTGGAAAGGAATTAACACAATAGAAATTTGACAGGGACCTCGTTATACCATCAGCATGACCCAACCGTAGCTTCCGTCTGTGAACGTGACCGTGATGATTAACTATGAACGTGACCATATTGTAATAAGCAGACTGCTGCCGCGATTACGTGCCTGGTCGTAATAGTCTAATCGTGATCAAGAGCGATATATAATTGCGATATATTAGTTCGAAAGTGGATGTTGATGGCGGCCTCAAATGAGAAGTCGGAGAATTAAGACACCAGCTTTCATAGGATGTGCTGTCAGTCGACCGTAAGAAACTCATATGAACAACGTGTGAGAGTATTTTTGAGTACCACAAGATGCCCTTAGCTTATTGATTGGTCATTTAAAACTGACCGGCTATTGCATGCAAGTAACACCACTGCATGCACGCTTCTCAGAAGGAAGCATCGTGACCCTCAATTGCATTGTATACTTGATGGTAACCAATCTGAAGCTATACATGTATATGTATATAGTTCGACAACAGAGTACTAAATTGTAAGTAGCGTCTCTTACATGTACGTTCACGTAATGGTGATAAAAATATCGCGATATACCGTTACGGTAATATTTGAAAATATATAATCGCGGTATATTGACCGCGGCATTACTGCTTGAAGCACTGCAGATTGTAAGGACATCCCCAGTGAATTCGCATAAAAATGAATAATTTACGTATGACTTCCAACAATCTCGTGTAGATGTGTACTCGCATTAACCTCAATTCCCATCGGGCGGTGGGGGTGGGAGGGGGGGGGGGCGGTGGGGGGCAGAATTAATTGATTTGAGCCCTTGTACAGTGGCCTTGGGTTCAGACTGAATTATTAACAAACTCTCCAGTACTGGGACTGCGCGTGTAGGCTGTAGTCTTAGGATGGCATACAGCCATAAGCAAAACCAGAGACCTGTATTATGTCTGAAAAAACGATGGCGAGTCAACGTGTGCATGCAATTCAGAGCGGGCATAGTTAGGTTGGGGGGGGGGGGGGGGGGGGGGGGGGGGGAGGGGGGGGGGGAGGGGGAGTGGGAGTTCATGTACATGAGGTTGAGAAAGGGGCAACATTATTCAGTTTTCTTTGTATGCATGATATACGTGTATGCTCAGGGATTTAGCGACAAATGACCAGAAAATAAAACAAAAGAGTGAAACAAGGACGGATCAAGGCAGTACGCTGATCTTCGTAAGAGAAGCTGATTTAGTATTAGTCCCAAGCCACCCAGCACATACCTCTTTAGCGGCGTCATTTCCTTCGTTGATCCTCGTATCATGAGTTTTGCAAAGCGGATTATAATCTCACGCGACCACGGTGTGATGCCGTCTTGTATATTGTTAAACCTCACTGTGCGTAAATGAGAATGTAATCATTATCAAGTGTATTACTACTTAGTGGCTGCTATTTATTCAGCGTGACCCGACCGTATATTGGTAAGCTATACAGTCAGTTTTCGTCTGTAAATGTGACGTGATTCAGTAACCAGCTTTGAGTTTCCTATAGCCTACAAAAAGATGTGATGCCAATCGACCGTAAAAACTCATAAGAGTAACGTGTGAGAGTATTTTGGGCTCCACAAGGATGCCCTTAGCTTATTGATTGGTCATTTTAGAACTATCGCTTGCAAGTAACATCACTTCACGCTTCTCAGAAGAAGCATTGTGACCTTCAATTGCATTGTATTCTTGACAGTTTGACAACACAGTATATATACTAAATTGTAATTAAGTAGCGTCGCCGTGTATGTACGTTCACGTAATTGTGATATAATGTTTAAAATATCGCGCGATATACCGTTAGGATATAATCGTGTTGTATTGGCCGTTGCATCACTACTTGAAGCACTGCAGATTTTAAGGAAATCCCAGTCAATCTCCATTCTTGCCAAAGTGCAGCCGTTGGTAACGAGGCCCAACCACACCCAGGTCTACATTTCCCTCTACGTCCATCTGGCCAGTGCCTCTTTTCGGGAACTTGATGCCTTTTGTGAAGCGCTATTTAGCGACGCCTCTATTCCTTCTTATGACACCCCTAGAGAAAGCAACATTCATAAAGCAGATAATGCAAAGATTTCCATTTATGAGTCTATTATTTATATACGTATGACTTCCAACAATGTGGTGTAGATGTGTACCTGCATTAACCTCAATTCCCATCGGGCAGTGGGAGTGAGAGGTGGGGGGAATTAATTGATTTGAGCCCTTGTACAGTGGCCTTGGGTTGAGAACGAATTATCAACAAACTCTCCAGTACTGGGACTGCACGTGTAGGTTGTAGTCTTAGGATAGCATACAGCCGTAAGCAAAACCAGCGACCTGTATTATGTCTGAAAAATAACGATGGCGATCAAACTATGTGCGTGTGTAATCAGAGCGGGCCGTAGTCGAAAGGAAGAGGGGTGGTGGTGGGGGGGGGGGGGGGGGGGGGGTCGTTGGAGAGGTAGAGCAAGTGCCTGAAGGCACTGAGCAGGTCAGTGATGAGATGTATGCAGCATGCAGGTGCATGGCGATAAAGTGACGCAGACCATGCGACCATGGCTTAATTGAATAAGTTTTAAGAATTAGCTGCTGAAGAGTGTTAAATCAATTGCTGCCGACAATTCAAAGCAAAGTAGAACATCATTGTCGAATTGTCTGAACACTTACTCCGAAATTGATGAAAAATGTTTTAAAAATGTATAATTCTTTTTATTTTGTCCCTCCAGCGGCCGGGCTACTCATTTTGTTCGTCTGTCCGTGAACCATGAGATCAGTTGGGTGGGGCCTTGAATATTCGTGACCGGTACCTGTCACCGGAATTTTGGTCCTGAAAATTTGGGTCCGGGCGGACCAAAATTTCCAACGAATCTTGGTCCGGCCGGACCGATATTACCGGAAATAATGGTCCGTGTTGGAAATATTGGTCCGTTAACTGGCGTATATATGTATGGACCAAAATTTCCAGCCGTGAGTTTTACCGGAAATAATGGGGTCTGTCTTGGTCAATGCAAGTACATGCAAGTAATTGAATACATTCTTCACACCAAACCAGAGTAATAACAGAATATGAAACCAGAGTATAATATAAAACCAGAGTACAATAGATAACGTTGAGTACTAAACTGATCAGCTTATTTACAACCACAGAACCACGGCACAGTGTGTCTCAAAAATTTCCTGCTGACTCGGACGCAGTTCAAATGATACCACTCTCTGCACTTTGAACATTGAATCATTTTTCTACCATCATTAGGCATCCTGCAAGAGCAGAATATTCTAAACACCTCTTGACGCACCATCTGTGACCTTTGTCGTCTTACAGCTGATGGAAATGGCAAAATATTTCCTTGCTCTAGTCCCTCTATTAAGTGCTGTCTCATTGTGGATTGGACAAACGTAACGGATGAAGGATCTTTGCCAAAACAAATTTCACAGGCAAAGGCTATTGCAAATAAGCCACAGTCCTGCGAGCCCTTCTGGTACTGAACACTCACATACTGTACTGTGATTTGCTTTCCCGCAGAATGCATTAAATCTGCAATAATTTGTTTCAAAGGTTCAGTTAATGTACCATTCAAGCTATCATATACATTTATGGTGTCTGGAATGCTTGAAGCAGCAGATACTGTTATCCAGTGGTTGTCTTTGATATTTAGGCATTGTACAAAGTCTAGGTTTCTTTGCACATCAAAGGTTTTTGTTTTCTGAAGAATTGGGTTTTGAAGGCCAGATATATGAGGATGACTTTGTTTAAGAAGCTGTTGAGCTGCATGTATTATATTGTCCGTTAGCCATCCATTATTTGACAATACCACTTTGTCCTCCTTATGCAACACAGATTCTCCTACTTTTATCCATACAGAATCATTTTGGGCATCATCTTCACTGGCACTTAAATTTACAACTTCTTGTGGTTTTGCTGTTTCCATATTACAACAACTTTTACCTGGATGGCAATAGTGTCCACAGAATGAATGATTTAACTTGCATAGACATCTTTTAGTAGCACAACGTGTTTTGCAGGAGCAAAATAGCAAGACAGGAGGTTCAGCATCTTTGAGGGTGAGTAGGTCTTTAGGCTCAGTATCACTTGTGGTGGGTTGGTCATCAGGTTTAGCATGACTGATGGTGTGCGTGTCATCATCACATCCAACATCACTGGGTGTGGTTAAACCATCACGCTCAACATCACTGGTGGTGAGTGTGTCATCACACCCAGTATTACTGGGTGTGGTTAAGCCATCATGCTCAACATCACTGGTGGTGAGTGTGTCATCACACCCAATATTACTAGGTGTGGGTAGGCGATCATGCTCAGCATCACTGGGGGTGAGTGTGTCATCACACCCAATATTACTGGGTGTGGGTAGGCGATCATGCTCAGCATCACTGGGGGTGAGTGTGTCATCACACCCAATATTACTGGGTGTGGGTAGGCCATCATGCTTAGCATCACTGGGGGTGGATGGGTCATAACATTCAATATCACTGCAGATGGATGTGTCATCAGGCTTAACACCACTGGTTGATGGATCATCAGATATCACTTTGCTGGAGGCTTGCTTGTCATCAAATGAAATACTTCCTTGGAGCATATTGCTGTGATACATCTTAAGGTGACCTCCAGTAGCTCGAATTAGAGTGCCGTCTTTGCTGATCAGTTCATATACTCCATGTGGCATCTTCTTCACAACTCTGTGAGGACCATCAAATCGGTCTTGCAGTTTACCACCTTTCATTTTCTTTCTTCTAAAATTCTTCTTCATCACTAGCTCTCCTACTTGAAAGCAATTTGGCTTGGCACATTTTGAGTCATACTTTTGCTTTTGTTTCTTTTGAGCGTCAAGAATGTGCTTTTTTGCATCTTCCAAAATGACCTGATGCTTGTGTTGAACTGCTACAATATCTGGATCATTCAACATTTGATACTTGTGATGCAATTCATCACCTGATTCCTTCTGTAGGTCTATATCAACAGGTAGAATTGCTTGACGACCAAACATTAATTGAAATGGTGTATAGGTGCTTGATTCATGTCTTGATGTATTGTATGCAAAAGTACAAGTGTCTAGGTAGGAGCTCCACACCGTTTGTTTGGTTGAAACAAACTTTGCCAGCATGTTTTGCAGTGTCTGATTGTAGCGCTCATCCAGACCATTTGCCTGTGAATAATGTTAATCAAGGTTTGATGACATGTAGTATAGCTTTAGATACCTACCTGAGGATGGTATGGTGTTGTAAGCCGCCTCTTCACTCCTAGAATCTCAGCCAGCTTGTCATTCAATTTATTGCAAAACTCTGAACCATTATCAGAGAGCATAACTCTGGGTAATCCCATTCTCATGAAGATCTGCACAAGAATACATGATTATGTATGCACAGCACAAAATGGCAGACATTTGCTGAATTTTTAAATAATAGCATTTAATAACACAAGCTTTTGTAATGTAATAAATATATACTCTCTCACAGAATAGGAGAAGATGTGGTAGAACCTGATGGACCCATGTGACATCATCAGGGCCATACATAATGTGACATAATTATAGCCATGCATACAGTATCACACTTATGCAACACCAAACTTATACATACACAAATGCATACACACATAGTGAATAGAATTACTCAATACAGAAAATGATCAGAATCTAACACCTATACGTGCATACACCGCTGCTACATTCTGCACCTACATCTAGGCAATGCTTATGCTAAGCAATATAAACACTAAAGTGTAATGAATTGCAGCATATAAATCATTAGTTCATACATGCTATATACCTTAAAAAGGCAGTTTGCAACAGTAGTTGCTGTTTTGTCTGGTGTTGGAATGGCCTCGACCCACTTTGTGAAATAGTCACTAATTGTCAGAATATATTGACTTCCATCTTCTCCAGGTGGGCTAATAGGACCAATGAAATCAATCCCTATCATGTACCATGGGGATTTCACGGGAATTGGGTGAAGTTCAGGCACGCCACAAGTGAGCTTTCTGTTCATTCGCTGGCAAATGTCACATGTTCGTATCTATAAAATATGACCATATGGTTATAATGCTGACTATGATAGTTTTCCCTCATTTTCTGATTAAACATTTCAGTGATGTCAAGCATTATCTAAGGCAAGTATGTTGGACAATCAATTTTTAGTGTGGTTACTTTTTAAAATGCGTACTCTACTATACTAGTCGCAGTCACAAATTGAGGTTGCTCCTCTGGCAGTGTAATGTAATTATTGAACTGTAACCTACCATTTCAGTGCAATCTTTCACCATTCCATGCCACATGACACGTTCCTTTATCCTATGTAGCGTCCTAGTTCTTCCCATGTGGCCTGAAGTTGGATGAACGTGACAGGCTAGCAGAATTAGTCTCCTTTCCTCTGGACTTTGAACATAGCGAAGAAATGTGGGCTCCTATGGAAAATAAACGCTATTCAAAAGTGGGTTTCAAACCGCACCACCACGTCATGCTAGGCTTCCCACGTAGCTCCAAATACATTAACCGTTGATACGTACCTTTCCTTTTAACTTCTGCTTGTACATCAGCTCGCCACTTGTGGAAATAAAAAACTTTAACGCCTTTTTTCGTATCACTCTCTTCCGAGAAGAGGAGGATGCCTCTGGGTACTTGTTTGTGGAAAGGTACGTAAAGACGTCGCGGATTAGATCGTCGCTCAGGTCATCCACAATGTCGCTCTCCATTTCTTTCTTCAACTATTTTTTCGGACACGTGGCCCAATAATCACTTCACGGACCATTTATTCCCGATTCGGACAATTTTTTCCAGGAAATTTTGGTCCGCGCGGACCAATATTTCCTGAAAATTTTGGTCCGGGACCAAAATTTCTGGCGGACCAAATTAACCGTGACATACCTCGTTATACCATCAGCGATGGTATAACGATGGCGATCAAACTACGTGTGCATGTAATTCAGAGCGGGCCGTAGTTGGGAAGAAGGGGGGGGGGGGGGGGGGGGGGGGGGGGGGGGTCGTGGACCCGTGGTAGAGGCTGAGAAAGGGGCTAAAGTATTTCGTTTTCTCGCCATGCATGATATGCGTACATGCTCATGTTTTTAGCCACAAATCACCATAAAATAAAACAAAACAGAAAAACAAGGCGGATCAAGAGTACGCTGATCTTCGTAAGAGAAGTTAGTCCCAAGCCATCCAGCACATACCTCTTTAGCGGCGTCATATCGTTCGTTGATCCTCGCCGTATCATGAGTTTTGCAAAGCGGATAATAAAATACATCTCACGCGACCGCGGTGTTGTATTGTTAAGCCGCATTGTGCGTAAGCGAAAATGTAATCATTACCAAGTGTATTACTGCTTAGTGGCTGTCATTTTTTTAATGTTAGCGGCGCGTGGTTTAGAATACTATTAAGTTCTGCTTTATTTATTGTGGTACTCTCTTATATGAATGACGCCATATTCGTCTAGTATATATGTAATATATTATCGGATTTGGTTGAATTCATCCCTAAACCCATTCCGTGTCGTTAAGAATACACAGATTGGTTAGCCTTTTATGTAACAACATCAGCATGCAGGATATTAACACCGCGTCCGCGAGTAAACTGGTCCCAATTAGGAACCATAACTGAGCTCACAGGAAAAGAATGGGTCGAATGAAGTTTTAATTTTATACAGGATTTAAAAATCCTTTGTAAAATCATTGTGTTGATTGAACATTAAAATCGGACTCGTGTGATTTGTACTGTTAATTCAATCACGTAATGATTCGTGATTCTACGCGTTTTAATTTTTTCCGTGGATAGCATCTGGCTGGCTGACCTAGAAATAATAAGTATTGACTGCCTCAAGGAGGTACTCCTTTAAAGTAGTAGAGCAATTGTCTGAAGGCACTGAAGAGGTCAGTGACGAGATGTATGCAGCAGGCGCATGGCGACGAAGTGAACGCAGACCATCGCTTTGATTAAGTGTGGCCTACTTAGCTGCTGGGAGTGTTAGCTCGATTACTGCTGACAATTCAAAGCAATGTAGAATATCATTGTCGAATTGTCTGAACACTGAATCCGAAATTGATGAAAGAGATGTTTTTTAATTTGTTTATTTGTTTTTGTTTTGTCTCCTCCAGTGGCGGGACTACTCATTTTGTTCGTCTGTCCGTGAACCATGAGATCAGTTGGGTGGGGCCTTGAGTATTCGAGATATTTTCATTATTTCATTTTCGTGAAAATGTTTAATTAACTGACACACAGGAAAAATGAAATGTGATTCGTTATACCATCAGTGTGACCCGACCGTTATACGGTCAGCTTCCGTCTGTGAACGTGACCATGATGATCAACTAAGAAAGTGACCATATTGTAATAAGCTGACTGCTGCCACGATTATGTGTCTGGTCGTAATCGCCTAATCGCGATATTTAATCGCAATATATTAGACTTTCATAACTGGATGTTAATGGCGGCCTTAAACGAGAAGTCGGAGAATTAAGAAACCAGCTTTCGTAGCCTACAATATAGATGTGATGTCAGTCGACCGTAAAAACTCATAAGAGCAACGTGTGAGAGTATTTTGGGCTTGCCCTTATCTTATTGACTGGTCATTTTAGAACTATCGCATGCAAGCTACATCACTGCTCAGAACTGAGGAAGGATCGAGACCCTCAATTGCGTTGTATACTTGATGGTAACCAAATTGAATTAAGCTATATATATGTATATAGTTTGACAACTGAGTACTAAATTGTTATTACATGTAAGTAGCGTCGCAGTATAGTACGCCGGTTTACGATATACATGTACCATTTAAGGTGATATTTGAAAATATAATCCCGGTATATTGCGGCAGCGCTGACCACGGCATCACTACTTGACGCACTGCAAAATTTAAGGAAATCCCCAGTCAATTCGCACGTATGACTTCCAACAATCTCGTGTAGATGTGTACTCGCAATAACCTCAATTCCCATCGGGGGTGGGTGGGTGGGGGGGGGGGGGGGGGGGGGGGGGAAGGGAGAGAATTAATTGATGAGCCCTTGTACAGTGGCCATGGGTTCAGACTGAATTATCAACACACTCTCCAGTACTGGGTCTGCGCGTGTTAGTCACAGGATGGCATACCAAACCAGAAACCTATTATGTCACGATGGCGATCAAACTACTTGTGCATGTAATTCAGAGAGGGCCGTAGTTAGGTTGGGGGGGAGTTGGGGGGGGGGGGGGAGCCGTATATAGGAGATTGACAAACGGGCTAAAGTATTTCGCCATGCATGCATGATATACGTGCATGCTCATGTTTTAGCGACAAATCACCATTAAGTAAAACAAAGGAGAGAAACAAGGCCGGATCACGGCAGTAAGCTGATCTTCGTAAGAGAAGCCGACTTAGTATTAGTCCCAAGCCATCCAGCACATACCTCTTTAGCGGCGTCATATCGCTCGTTGATCCTCGTATCATGAGTTTTGCAAATAAAATACATCTCACGCGACCGCGGTGTGATGCCTAGCTTGTTGTAACATGTATTGTTACTCATTGTGCGCAAATGAGAATGTAATCATTACTGCGGAGTCTGTTACTGGTTAGTGGCTGCTATTTATTTCTCGTTAGCGCATGGTTTAGTGTATGTTTTGCTTTATTTATTGCAAGGGTCCATTTAACGGCACAGGTGTGTTTACTGTTGAATTACCGTAAACTCGTAGTTACAACCCGTGAGTTCTAATTGGGACTGAATCCATATCAAGAATCGCCCATACAGCTGCGCGCGGTCATCTTTCGTTTTCTTTGCAATTGAATTTCAAATGCTCTTATAACATAGCACAAATCGGTGTGAATGTATCTTACAATTTTCACTGCATTACGATCAAACAATCGCAAACCAAAATCAAGACAAAAACGTAATAAATTTCGCGCATAATTATGCCTAATTATTTAATTATAGAAATGCATTACGTTTGAATCGCTATAACTCCGTAACGGTTAAAAACATCGACTCCGTGATTTCAATACTTCGTACTACACCACATCTCTATCTGAAAATATATTGTGTTGTCTTGCACAAGCACAGTACCGACGTTACGAGGTCCGATACCACAAAGGGTTCAAACCCGCCACATCTTCAGGTAGGAGCGTTCAAATCGGTTCAAATTCGGTGTGTACGTAGAGAGGCCCTGTCACTGTTGATATGCCCTGTTCGTTAATTTTTACTTATCTGTTACAGAGGTACAGCTGTGCAAAGGTAATAAACATTTCCCGCTTATTGTACGCCAATCTACAATTAATTTTGTTAACTACTTTGTTCCGCCCATTCTTCGCCTTTTAAACTATAAAGCTAGTCGTTCGCAACTGTTTTTCCTCACCCAGGCAGTGATTTTATGCGGGTAACACTTCACAAGACAAATTAACGGATCGAAGTGTATGTATGGTTGCAGTAATCATGCGCCTCCCACGTCGCGGGGGTGGCAGTATTTAACACGGCGCGCGTAAGGCTATTTGCTGCGCACTCGCTAGCTCACTCTTTTACTGACAGTTCACAGTCTTCACGCACAGAAAAGCAGTATTTCATAATGCTGAGCCATGAGCAACATAGCTGCATGGGTAGTATTGATTTGTGTAAACTTACCGCTGGTGCAGACCTTACATTTATGGCTAAATAAGAGCCGCTTAGGTACACAACAGCAAATCAAAAGGGAAGGCCCTCGCTCCTTTCATTGCAGGAATGGCACAATTGTTGCTGCGATTCTTGGTGGTGTACACTACATGTATTTGTACACCCGTTTTGACCTTGTGCATCGGTGGAGCACTACATTGGCGACAATTAACAGTACACCTGGCTGGATAGGCGTGTCGGCACAAAAGATATAAACAAGAAGCGTGTTTTTCAGTATTTTTACAGGCTCTCAAGTGACAAATGGGACAGTTTCCGAGAAAATGGTCTCTAGTCGTACATATAGGTAAGTTTTTTATTTTTTTTATTTTTTAAATTCGATGTTTCTGCCTATCCTATCATTGATGATTGCGGTAGGTCAGGGCCCGTGGTAAGTTTACAAAGACACAATGATGCTAGTTAAAGAGCAATTTCACCATTCCATGGAGCACTCTAAAGAAAAAAAGAAGCCTTGAGAGCTTGCTTGCTAACCATGGCATATCCTTATGACCTCAGATGACAGTTCTATAGGGATAGCATAAAGAACCAGTCCTATGTCAACACGTTGCTACATGTACCTGTACACATGTGCAGTGTCATGTCTCGTGGTCTCATGAGCTCCTCAATCAAAATGCAAGTGAAGAGAACGCATTCAGTGAGAAAAATGTGTGTGTAACAACATTATTAGCTGTTTTTTTATAACATTGTGTGTGTTGTTGTGTCTGTGTTGTGTGTGCACGTCTGTGCACATGTGCGAATCTGTAAGTATCTGTGTGTGTATCTGTGTGTATGTCTTCTGTGTGTGTTTGTGTGTCTGTGTGTGTGTTTGTGTGTCTGTGTGTGTGTCTGTGTGCATGTTGGTATCTGTGTATGTTGTGAGTGGGTTATGTCTATCTGTGTCTGTGTGTGTATGTCGTGTTTGTGTGTCTGCATCTCTTGTGCATGTGTGTGTCTATGTTGTGTGTGTGTGTATCATGTGTGTGTCTCATGCCGAATATGTGTGTGTCTGTGTGTGCACGTGTGTCTGTGTGTCTGCGTGTGTGTGTGTGTGTGTGTGTGTATCTATGTGTATTTCACGTGATGTGTCTGTGTGTCGGTTGTCTGTCCATATGTGTGTGTCTATTTGTATGTTGTGTGTGTGTGTGTGTGTGTGTGTGTGTGTGTGTGTGTGTGTGTGTGTGTGAATTGAATGTGAACTGTGAACACAGCTGTGTAATGATGCATGTATCATGACTGGAATTTCATGACATCAAACTTCCCTCCTTGTTTTAGTCCATTATGGTAGTCAGATTCTATGATGGCAGAGCCTCTGGAAAAACGCTAAGATTTAAGTGCCATACACGTAGGAGCAAACATAAAATGTGGACCTCATCTCACCAAAACAAATCTATACCTTTGTCCCTCTCTATCACACACACAACACACCACTAGTACTGTTGCTATCATACAGCGCATTTTTCATTATTATAGATATGAAGTGTTTAACTCTCCAAGATATTTGAGAGCTACAGTGTATGTGGACAAGTAATTAATGATGCAGCACGGCATTTGTAATTAAACCATTAGATGCGACAGGACTTGAAACTGTCAAAGCGCTACACTCAGCTGATAATGGAGAAATTGCTGTGATTTTGCTGCTCCATGCTAGCTTGCAATGTTACATGCTATCCCATTTAGTACATATGGGACAGTTTCCACGAAAATTGCCCCACGGTTAAAATGTTATAAAAATGCATCGCGTTTGAATCGCTATAACTTCCCAACGGATAACGCTATAGACTTCCTATTTTCAACACTTCATAGTGAAATGGTGTGGTATGAAGTATTGAAATTAGGAAGTCGATAGCGTTATCCGTTGGGAAGTTATAGCGATTCAAACGCGATGCATTTTTATAACATTTTAACCGTGGGGCAATTTTCGCGGAAACTGTCCCATATAGTTATTGTTTTCTTAACAGTCAACTGAACAGATATATATGATGCAAATGAGCTATATGTATTACAATGCTTCACACTTATATGCACAAACACACAGATTTTCTGCCCTTGGATGAAAGCTTGACATCCCTCCTTGAAATCAGATCTACTGATTCATGTTCTCTCTTTCCTCAGTACCACTGCTTGACTCTGTGTGTGTGTGTGTGTATGTGTGTGTGTGTTTGTGTGTGCATTCTTATTACCCAATGATCAATGACGGGCCAATCATCACTCTAATCGTTCAGACATGCAGGGGATTTTATAGGCATGTAGTCAAACCAGTTCTAAACCAGTTCCTAACTGGTTTAGGGTGTTGAAATGGATTTGCCTGTCAAACCGGTTGTGACTTGGTGTTGTATATATAGAATTGTGTGTGCTTGTTGGCGATTCTTATTTGCATTAAGCCAATATCTTGTGCTGCTATCTGAATCGTCTCCAGGACGTAGGTGTGCGGCGCTAGCGATAGACTGGATACCACAAGCACATGGTACATTGAAAGGCATTTACTGCTATATTAGATGTCCATGAATGTGCTGCACAATTCCTTCAGTCACACACAAACGTGGTAATATATCACGCTTGCAAAAAGAACATAAAACCTTGAAAGGGTCCGATAGTGTACATAAATCTCTACATAGGTCTGCGTAGAGTTGCATTGCAATTACAGCCACAGCCAACACATAAGGCATGATGCCAGCATCTACTCAAGGTCTTTGGAGGAGGACAATTCTTGATGCAAGGGTTGAACTGCTGAGCATATAGGAAGTTGGGGAGGAGGAGGTAGGGGGAGGAGGAGGAGGAGGTAGGGGAGGAGGAGGTAGGGGAGGAGGAGGAGGAGGTAGGGGAGGAGCGAGGAGGAGGTAGGGGAGGAGGAGGAGGAGGAGGTAGGGGAGGAGGAGGAGGAGGTAGGGAGGAGGAGTAGGGGAGGAGGGGAGGAGTAGGGGAGGAGGAGGAGGAGGTAGGGGAGGAGGAGGGGAGGAGGGTAGGGAGGAGGAGGAGGAGGTAGGGGAGGAGGAGGAGGAGGTAGGGGAGGAGGAGGAGGAGGTAGGGGAGGAGGAGGATAGGAGGAGGAGGGAGGAGGGGAGGAGGAGGAGGGTTAGGGGAGGAGAGGAGGAGAGGAAGGTAGGGGAGGAGGAGGTAGGGGAGGTAGGGAGGAGGAGGAGGGGTAGGGGAGGAGGAGGAGGAGGAGGGGAGGGAGGAGGAGGAGGAGGTAGGGGAGGAGGAGGAGGAGGTAGGGAGGAGGAGGAGGAGGTAGGGGAGGCGGAGGAGGAGGTAGGGGCAGGAGGAGGCGGAGGTAGGGGGAGGAGGAGTTAGGGGAGAGGGGAGGTAGGAGGAGGAGGAGGAGGAGGTAGGGGAGGAGGGAGGAGGAGGTAGGGGAGAGGAGGAGGAGGTAGGGGAGGAGGAGGAGGAGGGTAGGGAGGAGGAGGAGGAGGTAGGGGAGGAGGAGGAGGAGGTAGGGGAGGAGGAGGAGGAGGTAGGGTAGGGGAGGAGGAGGAGGAGGTAGGGGAGGAGGAGGAGGAGGTAGGGGAGGAGGAGGAGGGGTTAGGGGAGGAGGAGGAGGAGGTTAGGGGAGGAGGAGGAGGAGGTAGGGGAGAGGAGGAGGAGGATGGTAGGGGAGGAGGAGGCGGAGGTAGGGGAGGAGGAGGAGGTAGGGGAGGAGGAGGAGGAGGTAGGGGAGGAGGAGGAGGAGGTAGGGGAGGAGGAGGAGGAGGTAGGGGAGGAGGAGGAGGAGGTAGGGGAGGAGGAGGAGGAGGTGGTAGGGGAGGAGGAGGAGGAGTGGTAGGGGGAGGTAGGAGGAGGAGGTAGGGGAGGAGGAGGAGGAGGTAGGGGAGAGGAGGAGGAGGTAGGGGAGAGGAGGAAGGGGTAGGGGAGGAGGAGGAGGAGGAGGAGAGGTATGGGAGGAGGAGGAGGAGGTAGGGGAGGAGGAGGAGGAGGTAGGGGAGGAGGAGGAGGAGGTAGGGGAGGAGGAGGAGGAGGTAGGGGAGGAGGAGGAGGACGGGTAGGGGAGGAGGAGGAGAGGTAGGGGAGGAGGAGGGTAGGGGAGGGAGGAGGAGGCAGGAGGTAGGGAGGAGGAGGAGGAGGAGGGAGGGGAGGAGGTAGGAGGAGGATGAGGAGGGTAGGGAGGAGGAGGAGGTAGGGGAGGAGGAGGAGGAGGTAGGGGAGGAGGAGGAGGAGGTAGGGAGGAGGAGGAGGCGGAGGAGGAGGAGGAGAGGGGAGGAGGTAGGAGGAGAGGAGGAGGTAGGGGAGGAGGAGGAGGTAGGGGAGGAGGAGGAGGAGTAGGGGGAGGAGGCGGAGGAGGTAGGGGAGGAGGAGGAGGGTAGGGGAGGAGGAGGAGGAGGTAGGGGAGGAGGAGGAGACGGTAGGGGAAGGAGGAGGAGGAGGTAGGGGAGGAGGAGGAGGAGGTAGGGGAGGAGGAGGAGGAGGTAGGGGAGGAGGAGAGGAGGTAGGGGTAGGGAGGAGGAGGAGGAGGTAGGGAGGAGGAGGAGGAGGTAGGGGAGGAGGAGGAGGATGGGAGGGAGGAGGAGGAGGAGGGGAGGGGAGGAGGAGGAGGAGGTAGGGGAGGAGGAGGAGGAGGTAGGGGAGGGAGGAGGAGGAGGTAGGGGAGGAGGAGGAGGTAGGGAGGAGGAGGAGGAGGTAGGGGAGGAGGAGGTAGGGGAGGGAGGAGGAGGAGGAGGTAGGGGAGGAGGAGGAGGAGGAGGAGGGTAGGGGAGGAGGAGGAGGAGGTAGGGGAGGAGGAGGAGGAGGTAGGGGAGGAGGAGGAGGAGGTAGGGGAGGAGGAGGAGGAGGTAGGGGAGGAGGAGGAGGATGGTAGGGGAGGAGAGGAGGAGGAGGAGGAGGTAGGGGAGGAGGAGGAGGAGGTAGGGGAGGAGGAGGAGGTAGGGGAGGAGGAGGAGGAGGTAGGGGAGGAGGAGGAGGAGGTAGGTAGGAGTAGGAGGAGTATGGGGAGGAGGAGGAGGAGGGTAGGGGAGGAGGAGGAGGAGGTAGGGAGGAGGAGGAGGAGGAGGTAGGGGAGGAGGAGGGACGGAGGTAGGAGGAGGAGGAGGAGGTAGGGGAGGAGGAGGAGGAGGTATGGGGGAGGAGGAGGAGTAGGGGAGAGGAGGAGGAGGAGGGGAGGCAGGAGGGAGGTAGGGGAGGAGGACGGAGGAGGTAGGGGGAGGAGGAGGAGGAGGGGAGGAGGAGGAGGAGGAGGGGAGGAGGAGGAGGAGGTGAGGGGAGGAGGAGGAGGATGGTTCGGGGAGGAGGAGGAGGAGGTAGGGGAGGAGGAGGAGGAGGTAGGGAGGAGGAGGAGGAGGAGGTAGGGGAGGAGGGGAGGAGGTAGGGAGGAGGAGGTAGGGGAGGAGGAGGAGGAGGTAGGGAGGAGGAGGAGGAGGTAGGGGAGGAGGAGGAGGAGGTAGGGGAGGAGGAGGAGGAGGGTAGGGGAGGAGGAGGAGGAGGAGGTAGGGGCATAAATGGTAGAGAGACTGACTAATGTGTAGAGGATTGATGACATTTCTCTACATTTTGAGCTTAATAATTACTTACATATATGTTTTCACATTACATGACACATGTACCAAGTTTAGATAGCAGTATACAGATGTCGCTCCTATCTCACTAGCCCACCTGATTGATGTACTTGAGGGAAAACGGTTCACCTCTGCCAGAGTGGCTACCACAAAGTATATCACAGATCCCCTGGTGCTCTGTGACACCACTCCCTGACAGTTGTGATCTGGATCTCTGCTGCCCCTCCAGATAGCAGAGCTCTAGGCCATCTATGAGAAGATAATGTGCAAGTAGTTGGCATATCCAAAATAGGGTTTGTCTAGCCACAAATATAGCCTGCAGAGGTTAGTGAATATAGTGGTAGCTGCTACCATTACCATGTACACATACTCAGATATGCACACACATACGTATCAAGGTAAAGGCACACAAGGATGGAGAAATTGATACACAAAAGAAAATAACAATCCGCCTCTCTACACACTGCATATACCAATATAGCATGGTAACAGACCATGTGGAGTGGGTTGTAGCAATCTGTACAGGTTTCAAAGAATGAGTATGTTGACACCTCTGTTGATAATAGCTTTTGTACTGATGAACATATGTGCACACATACATATGTTAAATCCTCATGCCCCATCGAATCACAAACCCCAGTTATCTACATGATACTGTACGAAAATAAAAAAGAGGAAATAAGAACAGCTTATACATATGAAGTGAATCACACATCCGTCGCACACTATTCTCTTTTGCACTGGTGGCCCTCATGCCACAACAAGCTATAAGCACCTAGCCTCTTAGCTCTCTAAAGCATGGGCTGGCTTACAGTTTGACCACCATGTAGTTGAGATGCCACCTGACATCCTGAAGTTCTATTCTCTGCAATCGGAGGTGTTCACTCCCATCAAGGGCATTATGTGTCTATGATGCAACACACCAATTGACCTCGGTGCCAAGAGAAGCCTCTGATGTCTAGCTGATACTGGAGCTCTTCCTGCTTGCAGTTGTCATGGCACTACAAATAGAACATGTATACAATCATGTAAAACTGCACAAGTCCAATCAGGCTGCTGGATCAAATCCCTTCTGAAAATAACATGGCTTATACTCTTATAGTGGCTATGTATATCCCTGCCTGTACACTATCCACATACAAGCACCAACGCACGCACAGGCATTAGGTCATCAAGCATACACACAAACTAGTTAAAGAAGTGATTGACACGCCCATGCATGGATAAGCGAGAGCGAAACTTACCACTTGTATTGTGACGCCTCTTTACAGTCATGGGGCAGGCTTTAGATACTGCTTCTGCAGAGGGAATGGTTACCACGATCTCAGACTGGTGAACTGATGGTGTGTTCACTCGTGTGTTCACTTTAGACTATCGACATCCATCGCTAGAAGTCCTTTTTTATTTCTCTGAAATGGGCTTGCGTTTGCCATCACAGCTGACGCACGACCAAGCTAACCGTAAACGGACATCTTTGTGCAGTTTGGAATTTAATATGGCAGTATTGGAGCCTGACGTCGCAAATTTGGAGCAAGTTGCACGTGATGACAAGATGACGTCACCATACGGTTCCCTAATATTTTGGAGTTGGTGGATATAAAATTCACAGGAAGTCCAAGGAAAAGTCACGATTATTATGGCCATAAGCCTCATCTTATGGAACCCTAGCTACTCACAAATCTACCTGCTTTTTTTGTTAAGCTGCTAGGCAAGGTGGAATATGACAATGAGATATTAGGTAAAATGAGGGTAACGCAAAACATAGAAAAATCTGAGAAAGTCGGGCGAAGGTCCTGCAAGTTCTGAAAAACGTATGATAATTACCCTCAAGTCCTATATCAAATAGAACCAAAGTCGCATTTCTTTCTTTCTTCAATTGTCACGCGCAGTATAGAAATCTATTCATTTCTCCATTCAGCCTCCTATTCAGCGGTATGCGCACGAGTGTACATACCGCAATTTCCTGTGACCGCTAATTTCTTGATATGCTGGTTCATTCTCTCAAAAATGAAAAATGAAATATCTTTGAAACGCGGCAAGATAGAGCTGTGAGAGACATATTGGTACCGGTAGACAATTCCGTTGAAGCATAAAAAGTAGGGAAGCTGCAATAAAGAGGATGAAGAGGGTGCATAGTCTTGCCCAACACAGACATGCAGGATGAGGTGGATGGGGAGTGAACACATGTGTATTCGGGCTAGTGCACTGCACAAAAAGTAACATCTGTGCATGTGGTTGAGTGTGATCTGCATGGAGCATGCTGGTGTTGTGTAAAGATCATTTACTCATTCAGCATAATGCACACCTGCACACCGATAATATTGTGAGGTTTGCAAGGTCATGTGCTTTCAACCGACACCCCTACTAGCTGCCCATCAATATACTCACTCCCTCTAACTCGTCCTGCTACTGACCAGAGCGGAACATTACCAATAAGCATAAGGACGCATGCTGGCATGCATGCATGATAATATTCATTTCGTTCAACTGGTTCAATGCATACATTTCTATATACATGGACATGTATTAATACATCAATATGATTGACTGTTAAAAGCGTGTCTATTTGACCTAGTATAGTTTCTTATTTCCTGCTAAGATATAAGAACACGGAACTTCTAATTTATTTCCATGTTTTCGTCTTTCTCTCTCACTGTGCACGAGATTGTGCCACAATGGCTGATGTCCCTCCCCCCCCCCCCCCCCCCCCCCCCCCCCCCCCACCCTCCTTCCGAATATTTCACGCGGCGGTGCATGTCCAACAATTGCACCATGCACCCTTCTTGATGCAAAAGGCACGACGCTCGTGTATGTTATCACTGAGCTACCTGCATAACTCAAGCTGTTTTCCAATCATAGGTTCCTGTAAACGTGATGCACTCGTATGACACTTTCTACATGCAATAGATATAGCCGCTTGCCACGAATCGATAGCCTAGTTCGTATACTGGCGACACATGGCGTATCATTAATAATTACGACGTCTCAAGTTAAGCAGTAGCTAATATACATCCTGTACAATTGGTCATGTGATATTTTATGCGGACAACGTTTAGTAATTTGAATACATTTTGCTGGCGAGCAGGCAGGGTAAATATGGTCACTTCAAGCGCTGTTAATTCAAAAATATTCAAAGGTTGTCGCAAAAATAAACAACGTTTACCATCCAATCCAGCAATGGTCGAAGTTAAGATGCAGTGAAATGATGTTCTGAAACGTACTATTTCTAGCCATCCCAGTGACCGCCAACCCTTCCCTCTGTGAGCCAGGAACGGAGCAAGACTTGTGCTTGAAAATGGGATGACAAAGCTCCAGAGAGGTATGGTATTGCAATTCTGCAGTGTCATAGCTCTATCCTAACCGCGTTTCAAAGATACAATATTGTTTCTAACGGCTACCATTTTGGAAGAATGAACCGATTTCGTCCCAATTAGAACCAGCGGGTTGTAATTGCGAGTTTACGGTACTTAGAACTGGACTCAATATTGCTCAACCTGGCATTTTAAACGTCAGAACTCTGAGAAGTAAACTAAATTGTGTTATTTTGAAATAGCGCATGGTTTGGTATAAGTTCTGCTTTATTTATTGCGGTACTAGCTCTATTTAAAACACACCGCATGCGTTAGTTATGGAAACATGCAGTTTTTAGCATGGACTCACACAAACCTGGCAATTAATTAGTTGCAAAGCTGGTACCAGCAGGTGATGCAAACTTAAAGCCATTATCCCGGTCCATTACTACGTTTATTAAACACAGTAAGGATATGAAGAAACACTTGGGATACATTAATATCATATTTGAATTAGAAAATTAAAGTGCCCTTTGAATCCATCCACTACTGTACATATATTGTCATTGCTGCATTGTGCTAATGATGAAAGTGCAAGCACTTCATCCAGTATTTTATTTGATTGTCACAAATATGCTAACAGAAGGATAGCTCCTTATTAGGAGAATGTTTGCTTGTAATATGGCTGTCACACACGAAGCTTTGAACATGGCATGTCTGAAGAATACATATAGCCGGTAGAGTCTCATTAAAATAATGATTATGCAGCAGCATAATTATCGAAGTGTGCAGAAATCAGTTGTATCATTGCCTGTGTATAAAGTTGCATTGTACGTACTTCAGGAAGTAGTTTATTCCACGTCAATTTGTCGGTGCCCAAATAGAAAAACAGTTAAAAAGCGATTTCCATGAAGTCTGATGCACTTAGCTGGATCAGATAGTTCTCTTTGCTGGAAATAAAAAAAGAAAGCAATCTTCAAGGAACATTATTAACTTCTTCTATGTCCTTACCAGATGATGAAGAAAATTAACAGGCCATGCATCAGCAATAATTTTTTATTTCACCGCAGGTGTCAGGTATTGTCCAATTCGCGTGGTGGACACACTTTCTCCAGTACGTTTTACCAGGTCCCAGACATGAGTCGTGTCAAGTGGTGTGTAGGTACGATGTAATCATTAAAATTTCACAAGTACGGTACATACACTCATGCAATAAGCTTTACTATATTTACATGTACATTGACTACATGCATATGTAGTCTCATATACTTAAGCATTGGACGAACACATTCAACTGATATTGGCAGTGTTCTTAATTATGGAAAAAGCGAATCATAGTGATACGTTGCACAGTTTGCCATAGCATACTTGACATGAGATTTGCTCGATGCATATTCATGATCTTGTCATTGTACACATACTGCTTATGTCATCTTTAGACTAAATTCACTTGCGTGAATAAATTATCACCTAACTGACACAAATGCTTCGATATTAATCGAAGCATAGTGTAACTGTCGAGACACCTGATGGGTGTATTCATTCCTTGTAAGATCTGACTGGTGGGTGCTTCGGAATGAATCACTAATTCTGCAAAATTGTTGATGTGGGGAGTTTTTGAATGTGCATCCCATCGCATTTCAAATCCAATATAAACTTTATGTCAACACCTGTGGGAGAGTCCCCCAGCAACGATGCACTACTCCTACACGTGTGTCACGTGTCACACTCCTCCAACCCTTGTGTCATGGAATTGCATTCCTGTGAAATAGGCCCATCCATTTCTATCACAATCACAGGCCCTCCCCCTTACACCATGTCCTTTTCCCTCTACCATCTTGTGGTGGGGCACTGTTCCCTCCACCCCCACATTTCCCCTTAATCCATATTAGGTGTTGTTTTGTTATTGGACAGCATGGATTGTTATAAATTGTTCAGTAACCCTTTGCTATAACTCATATTTCAAATAACAATTGCACTTTACGTTATTGAAATTGTCCCGCTCTCTACTGCATGAAATCAAGAGTGGAAATGACCGTTAAGTGGTCTAGTGTTTATTGTGAACTGCTTGTGGCCAATTCTTGCAGAACAAGTGTCTTCCTTTGAATCTCTCAAGGTGTCTCAAGGTTTTCATACACATCTATTTTACAGTGTTCACCTCACTTACATTAATTCCATTTCCATTGCATGCAACCATTGGGGTCGACCTTTCCAACCATACATGGCATTCAACAGTCCCCAGCTGCAGGTCTGGCAGTATCTGAACTCATTCTAGACAGTAGGACTCGCACCATTGAGGGACGTCTCCTTTACCAGGCTTCTATTGGAATAAAATGTTGGGTGAGTTGTGAAAGATGTGGGTAGTCAATGTTTTGTATTGATAGGTATTGAGGTGTTGGGTGGGAGGGGAAAGAGTTGTTTGTGGGATGAGGGGTGAGGGGATTGGATCTGACTGCAGGCACGTGCCTGTTGCAATTCACCCTAGACTTCTTGCATGCATGTAGTTAATGGCGTCATAGTAACGCCAGTGATTGTGAGTTACAATGACTTAATTAATTATGCGAACAGGATATAACTATAGCTGTGCGTGGCATTATATTGCCTAAAAATAGATTTTCTACTTTTGGGACGTATAACTGGGTCCAAATTACTTAACAGAATTTACTTTTTTGTAATATTGTGCAATAAATAAATATACAGTATAACTGGAAAACCGCCTGAGTGCATGAAGTACAAGTGTTACACATACACATGTACATGCACAGCAAGCACTATACAATGTCTCACTAAGACCTACTCAGTTCATCTCAGTCGCTGCTACGAACGTGACCATATGGAGCCCCGATCTCCGTCGAAAACGATGTGTCGGCTTCAAACGCCGCCTTATACATGTGCATATTCAAGGAAGAATTCTCATTGCTTGTGTTCGGGAAACATCGGCAGGGCGTATCGCATACTAGAAGGACCGGGAGCACGAAACTCCAGCACGGCACCAAGGCGATGACCTCGGCGGCTGCGAACGAGACTGGTGCGACATCGTCCAGTGTGGCCACATAGATCTTGGAAGCGACGACCAACGTTGCTGGTATCTGCATGCAGAAGACGTAGCAGAAAAGAGGGAGGACACTTTTTAATGCCCTTTTGTAGTGATGCTGGTTAAAGGCGTCCCTATCGGCTACTCGTTTGAGTATTCCCATCAAAACCGCGAACAGAGCAGCGTTGCTAACGATGAACTGCACAAAAACGACGGCGGCAACCAATGCAACGAGAAGTCGGAGATGTTTCCCGCAAATCGGCAGCAATGCTATCCAGCAGACGAGTGCAGGGAGCACAAATACGATCACGAGTCCCACGATCTCGTGTTTCCCATTCTGATCGATCTTTCGGACGGCGATCGCGAAAACGTATACGCTGACTAAAATGGCGATGAGTCCGAACGCCAACCCCGCGTACACCTGGGCGGCGAGTTGAAAGTGGATCAGCTGCTGCGAGGCGCCACTCCCACCCCACCTCGGCCACGTCACTGCCACGAGCAGAGCGGTAAGGGCGATGTAGAGCGAGAGGCGCCGAATGAACTTCTGGTAAGCCCTTGTGATTAAGAGAACGGTGATGTACGCTAAGGCTGGTAGCGAACCCGCCAGCGAGGCCGCGATTTCCGTCCAGCGAACGATGGAATCGGATTCATCTTTAACCGCTCTTCGAATGGAACAATTGTTGTCTTCGGCCTGGTCTAGCATTGGTGGAAGAAATTTATTTTTTTGAAGACTGCAATGCATTGTTTATTGGAAGTTTGCAACCCTTTTATTAGGTAGTCTCGTCCCCAGACCCAGATTCCCAACAGCTGCGGGTGGATTACATCACCACTTTCACGTAGCGGTGATGTAATCCACCCGCAGCTGTGGGAATCTGGGTCTGGGGACGAGACTATTTATTGGGTACCGGCATATTTCACGTACGAGTACCGAAAAATTGGTGATCCAATAGTAAGTAAAAATTGTGACGCGGGTTGCAAATTGTGTGGCGTATATGAAACATGTAGTATATCATTGGTCATTGTGTGCGTGTATTGTGATTGGTTGTGTTATACGTGTATATATTGGCAGTTGCGTGGCAACTAGTCAGTCTTGATATTTGATATTATACTGTGTGAGAACCTACGTTACATTGGTGTCAGAAGTGGTTCGGAATGGCACAGGACAGTATAATACTTCCGGAGATTTCAGCGGACAATTTTGAACATGCTTGGAAAAGGTTTCGTCTTGCGGCGGTGGCGAAACAGTGGCAAGCGGAAAAGCAATTGCTAATTTTACCGACGTTGTTGCGGGGCAACCTTGTTGACTACTATATGGACCTTGGCGAGGATGAAAAAAGGTCGTTGGAAGACGTGAAGCAAGCCCTTGAAAGGAAGGCCGGGATTAAGAAAGACCCGGTAGTGGCGGCTAGATATTTCAATTCCCGTTACCAAGACGACAGGGAACGCGTAATCATCACCCATTAGAGAGGGATTGGAAGCATGTCACGTGAGCGCATGGTTCTATAGCAGACACTCCGTGATACGGTTGTTCACACCTTCAATTTTGACAAAAAGAGGCGGAATTCTTGTTCTAGCGATCTACTACTTGTAAGCGTTTTATCATTTCTTCTACATAACCTCGAAAGCAGTGAGAGTTTTGCCATCCTTTTTTTTGTTGTTCAAGTATCATTTACACGATAAGCGGCGTATTTTCAAACCTTGCAGCACTACTATCCCTCCAAGTCCTTAACAGTTTGAGATACGCGGTTTTTTGAAGTAAATGTTGTTCTTGTTAGGTTAATGATTTCTGCGTGCCATGATGTATTTTTTATTATTGGGTGACCTTCCGTTGATGTAAAACACATAGTTGAACCTTCAGAAGGTGTCGCGAGAAGTTGCGAGGAGTCAATTCACTACTATCCCGTGATCTCAGCCATCCTATACGTCTGTTTGTTTTAAAAGATATGTTCGTGTAGCGTGGTCTACGCTGCGTACCACTGTGCAATTAGTTTTTAAGATAATGCTTCAGTTTTGATGGTGCGTAGCTTTGTATTTGTAGCATTGATACGCGTACTTTGACGTTTTCTTCTCTCGATGATCACGACATCAAACTTTGTGCCGTTTCAATAGCGCACCTAGCCTTTGGACTGTTAATCTTAAAGTCTTCATCGTTTAAGACGCACTCAAAGCCACGAAGGATACGGTCACAGGGATTCATGATTTCAAAGCCGCACGCGTATTACACCTTAATAACCCTGAATAAGCTACTTCCGGTATGCTTCCCGCCGTATCGAGGAGTGTAGGTGTTACATTGTGTTAATTGGCCTAGCTTCCAATCCCTCTCTAAATAATCTATGGCGTAATGGACTACGCTACGCAGTTGCGAAAGGCGTTTAAAGAGGCTTACCCTGAAGAAGATGTGGGTTCCGCGGTGCTGCTGCAAACATTTTTGTCTGGTCTTCGTCCTTCCATCGCTCGCCAGGTTATGTTGAAAGGTCGTCCAACTGCACTCGATAAAGCTATTGAAGAAGCCGTGACCGTTGAAGAAGCTTTGCGGTTTGGTGGCGCTGATACTATGGAAGTGCCGGTACATGCTGTTCATCCCAAGGTAACAACGACCGAAGTTGAACAACTCAGGCACATGTTGGAGCGGATGTCAAAGAAGTTTGAATTGTTTGAGCAGCAGTTAAAAGAATTGGATGCTGGTAGAGCGACCGACAACAACAGCGTGGAACGAGAAAGAAGATCATCGGAAAAGAGAGTGTCTTTTAAACTTCAACGTGGCAGTTCGCAAGAAGACGGTGGAGGCAGGAGAAGGAACACTTGTTTCCTATGCGAAAAGGAAGGTCATTGGAAAAGGGAGTGTACTTTAAAACTTCAACGGGTCAGCACCGACGGTGGACGGGGGCTGGCGCGAAAGGAAGTAGTCCACCAAACATTCAAGCATCACAGCAAGTTACATGTACCATTACAAGCTTACGTATTCAATATTAGTAGTTTACTGCGGGTAAAGGGGCAGCTTGAGGGACAAATGGTAGAGTGTTTGTTGGATTCGGGGTCAGCGGTGTCTGTTGTCCGTTTTTCAGTTTTGTCTGATTCAGAAAAGGGTAGGATTCGTCATTCGAATGTTCAGGTGATGGGGGCCAATGGCTCACCATTAGATGTTATGGGAGTGCTTAGCCTTAAGGTACGGTTGGGCAGTTTCAAGGATGAACACGAATTCACTGTTGTGAGGGAACTTACGGTAGAATGTCTGTTTGGTGCAGATTTTATTGAGAAGAATGACGTGTTGATTGACTGCAAAAGGAGGTGTTTACAGTTGGGTAGTAGCGCAATAGAAGTTCCTTTTATTGATTCACCTGTGCGCGCGAGCTCTGGCGGAGTCGCGGATAATTTTAAGGTGTCATCGGTAATGGTGTCTCGGACAGTAAAGTTGCCAGCACATTCAGTTTTATTGTTGCATGGTAAAATGAAGGGCGATTTTGGCGGACCAGTTTGGTGTGGGGAGGAAGGGCTTGTAGAAGGAGGAGAGTCAGTAGGGAATCCCAACTATATTCTTGTAGCCAGAAGTCTTAGCAGAGTAAATGACCAGGGTGAGGTTTCAATTCAAGTGATGAATGTCGGACCGATGGAGGTAACTTTGCATAAAGGCACCACAATTGCAAACTTCGTCCCTAGGCGTAATGTTTTTCTGTTGGAGGATGTTGAAGGGCATGCGCAGCGAGGTGGTGCGTCTGAGAAACTCCGTAAAGGTAGTTGGTTGAAGGTCGATCTGCAGGGAAGCGAACTAACAACGAAGGAAATGAAAGAGTTGCGAGGATTGTTGGAGGAGTATAGCGAGCTGTTTTCAGACGGGGAGTTGGGCAGGACGTCTAAGGTCAAGCATGGAATTTCGACGTCTGGGCCACCGATTAGGCAACCTATCCGTCGACAGCCAGTGGCATTGAGGAAAACGGTGCAGGAAGAGGTACATAAGATGTTGAAGAACAAGGTTATTCGTCCCAGCACGAGTCCCTGGTCTTCATGGTGAGAAAGAAAGATGGAAGTTGGAGGTTTTGCATTGATTTTAGAAAATTGAATTCCGTTACGCACAAGGATGCTTATCCTTTGCCGCGTATCGATGAAACGTTGGAATCTTTGGCTGGGTCTACTATTTTCTCTACGTTGGATCTCGCATCTGGCTATTGGCAGGTGGAGTTGGAAGAGAACGATAAGGAGAAAACTGCATTTTCTACGATGGAAGGCCATTTTGAATTCAACGTTATGCCTTTTGGCCTGACCAATGCACCGTCCAGTTTTCAGAGATTAATGACATGTGTACTTACGGGGCTGACGAATGACCAGTGTTTAATTTACATTGATGACATAATTGTTTTTAGTGCAACGTTTTCTGAACATCTTGATAGGCTTAGAAACGTTTTCCAGAGGGTTCAAGATGCAGGGCTCAGGTTGAAAGCCAACAAGTGTCATTTTGCTCAATCGAAGGTGAGCTATTTGGGTCACATCGTTTCGAAGAATGGCGTGGAACCTGATCCATCGAAAATACAGGCTGTGTTGCACTATCCTGCTCCCAATAATGTGAAGGAACTTAGACAGTTCTTGGGGTTGGCCAATTATTATCGTCGTTTTGTTCAGGGCTATTCCAGAATAGCATCTCCACTCTTCAAACTAACGAACAAGACTGATCTTAAAACTTTCAGCTGGACTGCACAGTGTACAATGGCTTTCCAGGAACTCAAGGAGAGATTGACCACTCCACCAGTCCTAGCATTTCCACAGTTTGATAGGGAGTTTTTGTTAGCAACAGATGCTTCTGACTCAGCTATTGGAGCTGTCTTAAGTCAGGTTGATGACAATGGGACCGAGAAGGTTATTGCTTACTGGAGTAGGCAATTGACGAAAGCAGAGCGCAACTACTCGACTATTGAGCGTGAAGCCCTTGCTATAGTAAAGGCAGTTAAGGAGTTTTATCCATACTTGTATGGACATGATTTCATACTGCAAACTGACCATCAACCTCTAGTGCACATGAACAACCTGAGAGATGTGGGTGGGCGTGTCACACGTTGGTCAATGTTCCTGCAACAGTTTCGATTCACTGTAAGGCACAAAGCAGGCAAGTTAAATGGAAATGCTGATGGCTTGTCAAGGACACCATCAATTCAGCTGGCTGCAGCTATCTCTCAGGTGGAGTCTTCAGACAACTTTGCCAAGATCAAAGAAGCTCAGGCCAAGGATGCTTACATGGTATTGGTGTATGAGGCAGTGAAGGATGGTAAACCACCTCCAGGACTTACCCGTCAGAATGGAAAGATCTTCATACATAAGGGAGTGCTATGTAGGCGATTCAAAGAGTCCGGGGATTCAGAGGTTTGCATTCAGATGCTGATACCATTAGAAATGAGATCAACAATTCTTGAGCACCTGCATAACAGAGCAGGGCATATGGGTGTAAAGCGAACCTTGGAGCGAGTGAGGCATCGTTTTTATTGACCGGGGTATGAGTCGGATGTTGAGCGATGGGTACGAGAATGTGAGACATGCCAGAAAAGAAACAATCCTCAACCCTGTCCTCAAGCTCCATTGGGTACTATCAGTTCTAGCCACCCATTTCAGAAGATAACATGGGACATTATGGGTCCATTACCTGTTACAAGGAAAGGTAACAAGTACATTTTGGTTGTTACAGATGTTTTCAGCAAATGGGTGGAAGCATTTCCTTTGCAAGTTACTGATGGTCTCACTTTGACCAGCATTTTGATGGATGAGGTTATATGTCGGTACGGTGTTCCTCAACAGTTACATAGTGATCAAGGAAGTAACCTAAATGCAGAAGTCAATCAAAGACTGTGTCAGCTGCTTGGGATTGAACGCAGTAGAACAACTGCGTACCACCCACAAGGAAATGGGCAGGTGGAAAGATTCAATCGCACTGTTGAAGCAATTTTGTAAGATGGTAGGGGAGCATCAAGATGATTGGGACAAACATTTGCAGAAGGCGGTGTTTGCATACAGGACATCGTTGCATGAGTCCACAGGATACTCACCATACTTTGTCAATTTTGGACGTTCACCTGTTTTACCAGTTGATGTTATGTTGGGTCGTTTTGGTACAGGAGAGAGGGGTGATGGTACTATTCCCCAGTATATAAAGGAGGTGAAGACAACCTTAAAGATGGCTTATGATGTGATCAGAGAGAATTTGGATGTTGCTCAGAAGAAAAGGAAAGAGAGGAGAGATAAGCATTGTGCTGAGGTGAATTTTAAGGTTGGGGATAGAGTTTGGCTCTTTAATCCAGCAGTGAAGGTTGGCGAGACGAGGAAACTGTCTTCACAGTGGAGAGGGCCCTACACTGTAATCGACAGAGTCAGTCCGGTGAATTACAAGATTCAACTGATTGGAACAACGAAAACTCAGACAGTTCAATAGGATGAAGATGTGCCACGGCGATCCAGAAAAGTGGAACTCAGAACAATCAAATGATAACGATCCTGTAGTCCTTCCAGATGATGCATCATTTGATCTGAGGTTTGATTGTGGTGGGTTGAACGTTCAATCGGTGGGTATGTAGGTGCTGATGATGAGATACCACAGCAGCCAGTACACCTCCACAGATCTCAGAGGGATCGTCATCCTCCTCTAAGATATGGCCAGTATTATACACACTGAACAAAACTATTACTATACATATATGCAAGGAGTTAAGGGGAGAGTAATGTGGCGTATATGAAACATATAGTATTATATCATTGGTCATTGTGTGCGTGTATTGTGATTGGTTGTGTTATACGTGCATATATTGGCAGTTGCGTGGCAACTAGTCAGTCTTGATATTTGATATTATACTGTGTGAGAACCTACGCGTTACAATTGTTCAAGTGCATTATACCGGTATTCGAGTGAAAGCTGGTTTGTCTTCGTTTGATCGCTGCTGTGGACTGTTTCTGGATTTAGCGGTATGTCGATACATTGTCTATGCTATGATACAGCTCTGCATGGTTTATTTGAAACGTTTTGTTCAAAATTTCTGGCGCGTAGAAAAATATGTACCCTTTAGGTTTGGTAGAACTCTTTTGTGTTTAAAGGTACCGGGAAACCGATCAGATGTAGCATGTAGGTACTCCCCAGGTCTTAATCTATATGGATTTCAAATTTCACGAACTTTGGTTGATGCCCAAGGTGTCATCCAACAGCCTACGTGTTTAAATATGGCACGTGCTATGCATGAAGCGAACTTACGTCAAACGTTGTTAGGTGGTTAAGCACTGCCCGTATAACATGGTTTTGCAACTTTTAAGAACATTTCTTACCTTTGAGTACCTTATAGCGTTAACAAAGTTTAACTCTAAATAAAGACTACCATTATTTTCGAGGTACTGTAAAAAGAAGTATTTATAAACCCAGTTTTGCTATAAATCTACGTACTATGAAAGTACCATAATTTTTGGCTGATGCCCAAGGCATACCCCCAGATTTTCTCAAGTTGTGACTCGTCCCCAGATATCATATTGTATGTTGCCCGCGAAATGGCATATTTGTGCAACTTTCCAGTGTGCGTACAACCCTACATGTAACCCTTTTAAGATGTTAGCATGCTGCAACGATCTGTTGGTGTGTATCTTTCCAAATTAGGATGAAGACTGCAGAAGATTTTAAGAAGTTGATTGAAGGTTTTAGTGGTGATATCAGTGCAGACAATGCACTACTGGTTTCAGTAATAAGAAATGGCTTGGTAGTGCACATATATACAAACATAATGCAGCAAAGCATTTTTTAAATTGCTAAAAAGGTGGCTTTTATTCATGAAGGAGTACATGTATGTGGGAATATTAATGCTTTAAAGACATCAATACAAAAGCTCATGAAAAGTATGAAGAAGCATCTTGAAAGGGTTTGGGAAGATATTGTTAATCTATTAGAGGATGAGTTGCCACTTCCTATTCAAACCCCTGCTATACCATCTGTGTGCCCTCCTGAAGAATTGCCAAGTAGTTCTACTTGTCAAACCATAGCTATACCATCTGTGTGCCCTCCTGAAAATTTACCAAGTACTTATACTTGTCAAACCTCTTTGAAATTAAGAACTCCTTGCAAGAAATGTGGAATCAAGGGAGTTAAACTAAGGGAATTACTCATTTCAAAGCGGATGCTCAGTCGCAAGTATCAAACTGTTATAAGTCAGCTACATGATAATCGTAAACGTAGACAAGCTTTGAGCAGAAAAGTAACTATTGAAAGAAATTTGCGTGCACATTTAAAGAATCTTAAAAAGGAGATAAATCAAAGAGATGCCACTTTGAAGCGGTTGGCAAATGAAAACTTAATATTACAAAACATAGGAAATTTCTTCATTAAAACATTCTAAGGTGAAAATGAGGTCTGCTCGTGGGAAACGTGAAAAGTAGAGAGTGTGCTCTGAAGAGAAGTAATGCCTTTTTAAGTAAGAAGGTCCGCAATCTTGAGTTGGAAAATGAAGCATTAAGGGCTGAAGCAGATCAGAACCACAATTCAGCACAATGGCATCAGTACTAGACAAGACATACAGTACAGCATGTCGTAAAACAGTATATTCGTGCCTTGAGTATCAGGTGCCTGTATCAAGTATGTGTAATGTTTTAGAGGCCGTTCTTGAACACCTTGGAAATGTAACTGTAGATTGCCTTCCTGATCTTCGTACAGTTAGTTACTTTGCCTATGAATTAGGCATAATCAGTGACTTACAAGTTGGTGAAATATTGTAATGTAACCCTTTCATGGGATTCAACATCTGTGGAGGGACATCATATTAATGACATTCATATCAGCATTGCAACAGTTCATCCCACTTCCTATGTGCTACAATTAGGTACACTAGCTGGGGGTACAACAGATGATTATGCTTCCCATATTCAGACCTGTTTTAATGTTATTGTAAGTTCAAATCACAAACTTGACCCAATACAAACCAAGTCAACTATTATTCACCACCTGAAGAACACCCTTACTGACAGAGTAGCAGTGAACCATTGTGTAATTCAGAGTCTTCAATCATCACTTGACATGGAACTGCTAGAGCTCAAATGCAATGTGCACCCTCTAGATGGGATTGCCAAAAGGTGCACAGATCTACTAATGGTATATGATAAGGAGTATAATATTACTAGTGATACATTTGGAAATGGTTGTTGTGCAGTTAATTTTACGTATGCTATGACAAAGATGCGCTTTAAATAAGGTAAAGGTGACCCAGGAGGATTTAAACAATTTTTGAGGCAAAAAAATATCAAGCCTGGAATCATTGTGTGCCATGTAGGAAACAGATTCCATATTGTATTCCATCTGGCAGGTGTGTTATACTATTAAAGAGAAAAACTTTTGATCTATTTAGATACTTCATGTCGTAATACTACTAGCTTGCGATCAGCATTACAGAAGGACTTAAGAAATGTCAAACTATTACAGCAATTGCAAGCACTTGGCTTTATTGAAAAATTAGTGACTGGGCCTTGGATGAAACAGCTGTATGAAAATCCAGGCATCACTAACTTTGATACTATTTCATACATTAAGACATGTTTACAGTACCTAAAATCATTAAAGGATTGCCCATTACTTGTCTTAACAACATGTACAGATTTATTTGGAATAGATTTGGACAAAGAGACAGATATACTGCAGTGTTTCCAAAGTAATGAATGCATTGGAAAAAGCAAGCTTGAATGAAATTTTGTTCTGACTTATAACTGGTATCATAGAAGTAATTGAATGACAAATGTATGATTACATTGAGGGTAATCTATCCAACATTCCAACACCTATGGCAAGTCAAACCCTGCACATAATATGTTTGCAGAGAAAACTCTTGGATTAGCTGATTATCATTTTAGAAATGCACATAATGTGAAAATTGGGTTTGTTGATGCAAATGTTAAGCCTAAAATAAATGAACGTTACCATGGCTTTGTTCAAAACCTCACAATGAGCAGGAAAAAATTATTCACTTTTGTATAGGACAGGCTCAAAAGATGAAGTACACCCCTGAACTAAATATTGCTAAGGAGCAGGATAAATGGCTATTGGAAAGAAACCAGAAAAAAGATAGCAGTTATCAAAGAAAGTTACAAAAGAAAATACAGAGTGTTGCAGAAGGCAATGCAGAATTGTGTATAGAGTTTCCAGAGATGAGTGAATCCCACATAAATATTACACAAGCAATTCTTGCCAATCCAGAAGTGATTGATGGACTCTACTTTGAACATTTATGGTTTGTTAACGAAGAAAATGTATTTTATCAAGGTAAAATTGTAGCAGTAAAGTTATCTAAGAATTGTAAAGTGTATAAGGTAGCTGCTACTTATTGGAAACGAGGAAGCAGTCAAGAAGATGGATTCTATATGAATTCTTAGTTGTCTATATTACAGATGATTTGTGCATTAGTGAAATTGATGTATAACACTATTCTATGCTTCTTATGGTGTGCAAGACTTGTAAAAAAAATTGGTGTGATTATATTATACGTTGTAGTTGCTATAGCGAAGAGAACAAAAACCGTCACAATTTTTTATGCGCTACCGCATGGATTACCATTGCCGCAAAATCCAACGTTTGGATCGCTATAACTTTGTCGCTACTTATGCAAATGCCACGTTTCACATATCATTTTAATTCATTTAATTTGCTCTTTAAAGCAGTACCAAACATGGCGCAAAATATTGTGTTTGAAAAAATATATACCCGCACCTACTTTTACATCATATGATGTCAGACCTCTCGCATCAATTAATTAAACCGAGGGTGCGGTAAACTCAGTATACGTGCGTGTGAGACGCCGGTGTCACAAGACCACGCGCGCGTCCCTCCTAAAAATTGACCGGCCGGACATTGTATCCTAGGACCCGGCGTCCGCTGGACACCCAATCCTAGGAGATATTGTGTCAATGTATCCTAGGATATAATCCCCCCCCTTAGGACTAGCTGTCTCCCCTCTCCCACCCCCCGCCCCCCCCCCCCCCCCCCCCCCTCTTTCACCTGGGTAGGATGGCGAAGCGTGTTTCCCGTTACATGTGTATCGGCCGAAACGGAGCATGTATATCCAATTATTAAGGATGGTCAGCAAAATTACACATCACAAAAAAGAAATGAAACATATACAGTATATCTGGGGCACCTATTTGTACGCGTTAATCATCTTCCTCCTCCAGCGCCACCAACTTCACAGTCAACTCTACGCCCGTCTTTGTAATCAGCTTGCTGTGCCTTAGCAATGGACATTAGGTTGTCCGTGTGCGCCTGCATAATGCCATGGTCTGCTGCACTTCTCACGAACTATACCCTTTCTTCTTCTCGCATATTTATCAGCATTTGAGTCGTGCTTCTATATTTATTCATCAGCTATACATGCATTATGCTTTTATTCACTACAGCATGAATCATCGATCTCCCTCTATTATTAAAAGCTGTCAGTTTCGTCATCATGACAAGGGTACTGTACATCATTTGGTTGTCTGTAATGCATATATCCTTCATAACTGAACAGAATATACGTGAGTTACTAGTACCACTCTGACAATTTTACATGGTAAAAATATCATGTACAATTGTGAGAGTTGATCTTTGTATGGAGGGCAAATGTATATTTCAAGGTAATCAACTATAGTGTCCTGCTTCTGTTTTTTTTTTTTTTAATTGTACTTTTTGTTCACTGAGGTTGCTGTGAAGCCTTGCAGTAGTGGACCATACAGACACTATGTCATCATGGATTTAAAGCTACCTCGAAAAGCAGCGCTCAGTAATGCCATTATCAAAATGCAATATATGAAGGATCAGTTCCAATTGGTTCCAAAATAACAAAATAACCTTTCAAGCATAAGAAAAAACACATGCGCATCTCTGCTATGCATACTACTGCTATAATGTGCTCAACATGATGTGCAAATATGTATGGGTTTGGCTTAAAGCTGCATTAACATTCACAAAGATCTAAATCCAAATTTTAAACAACCTCTGTCTGACGAAATAAGTCCAGTTGAGCCACTTCCAGATAGATGCTTTTATGAAGAGCATGCTCAAAAGCTGAAAATTCCACTTGCTGTTAACAGGCAATGTGTTATTAATTCATGATTTCGGGATACATATGTCAATTGTTTTCAGTGAGAAGGGAATTTCCTCTGGAGATTTGGTTCAGACATGTCATGACAATGAGGTGTTTGTAAACAAATTGATGTTATTATGTAACTCATATTAAATGAATATTCTCTTATGAAATATTTGTCAACAAGCTAGGGAATCATTGTTCCATTTAATTTTCCTGGCAAAATGCAGTAAGAAAGTAGTTATTGAGAAATATCCCACCTTAGCAGCACATTTGGAGACAATCAATCTCAAAGAGCTGAATCCTTTATTTTCAAAATGGCCTATAGGCAATAAGCTTAAGTTTAATAAGTGGCTAGAATTGTGTTATTCAGATCAAAATATACTCCTGATTACAGGTAGAAGCAATTCAGCATTTCCTGTATGGCATAGAAATATTTGAAGGCTATACAGTCAGCAGAGCTAATACCCTTGCCTGGAATGTTCTCTACTCTGAGGTAAGAAGGGATATCTATTCAACTGTGTCTTCCTTCGTATTATATCACTTCTAGCTAATGATTCAACTCCAAAAAATGAATTGCCGAAGTAAAGGTGTGAAAACATATGAAGATTTTGTTCAGCAGTAGATCACAAAATTAATGCTGTGAAGCACTTTTTTCTTCTTTGCATATGTCACTCTAAATGTGTTTCAATTCGTTATCACTTTATTCCCTGATATACTGCTAACTATTCTCCTTATAAATACTTGCACCAATTTTATACAGCATTCGTAGTTGAAGCTAAGGTGTACAAAGGTCTAACAAGATGGTTCTGCCATGTGCATAAATGTGCTATACAGTATATCTATCTTAGTGCGAAAGGAATAAATAATCTTACAGTGACCAAAAATTCAAGTACGTTAGTATAGTACTTGGTCAGGGAATTGGGTCCGCCTCCTCCCCCCGGACCTATTCCCTGAAGGAACAAGATTTTGGGCGGACCATATTCCCTAGGGATTTGAGTTCGGGAGAGGGCCATATTCCCTAGGGAATATGGTCCGCCCAGACCGAAAATTGCCCCGGACCGTAATCCCTATAACACAGGCACATAAATTGTGAAACAATCGCAAGTAATTTATTAGCCTTTGCAGCTTAGTCTCATTCCCAGACTCATTTACGTAAGGATTATCGCATAATCCATATACTATCAAGCATTATGCATTATGCAATAATGCTTAGGTAAGTGAGACTGAGAACGACAGTTGCTAAGTTGATAAAAAATTATACTACAAGAAGCAGCGCACATCCGACACGTAACGGTCCTCACACACATATTTCTAACGGCTATCGAGGTCTCTGTGCATCCGTTGGGCGGCCTATTCGCCACGCTCAAAGCACCGTATGAACCACGCTGTGTTGGTTTTGGACTTTGGACCTCCACTGATGTTGCGCCTGAATCATTTTCCGCCGCCTGGCGTGAGTTCTTCCCATTCCTGTCGCAGAAATACAAGAGCGGTACGAGGACGGTACTAAGCAACGGCAACGCGTCTAGCACATAAAACGCTTGATTGGGGGGAAGTCTCGCATTCGCCCGCTTTGATGCGAGCGTTGCTGCCGTCACCGTCAGATCCACGGCGAATATCAGCAGCGCGACTAACATCGCGACGAAGATGGCCGGCAGTTTTCGGAACGTCTTTTTGTAGTACAGGAGGTTCTCGTCTCTTCCCGTACCGCAGATCCCTCGGAACAACTTGGCGGCAAGCGCGATCCCCACTGCGGCGCCCACCGATTGAAGGCCGCGGCGACGGAGTAGTACGTCATTGTGCACGGTTCCGTTCCAGTTCCTTTGTATTGGCAGTTCAGGGCAGCGTACACCGGCCCCAAGGCGCAGCTCAGGGGAATTACCAGCACTACCGAAACGGCCGCGATCTTCACCGAGCACCTTTTAAACGCTTGCTTCTTCTTACACATTGCAATCACAATGTAGAGAGAGACCCAGCACATAAGGAGGTACAGGGCAAAACGAAAATAGCAACTGGTGCAGTCGGCAACGCTGTAAATACTCCTGACGTCTTCCCTCTTGCTCGCCGGCCTGCAACTGAGCGCCATCGTCAGCTGACTTGCCGATAGGAGGGCCCCAAACGTGCCATAGAATAGAAAGAAGCCGTGAACGATTATAGCGCATCCGTGACCAATAAGGACGAAGGCGGCAGTGGTAAAAGACGAAAGCAGCCCCACGCCACTCGAGGTCAGTCGCAGAGCTTCGACGTACTTGTACTTGTACTCTCCCGTGCCGTTGTTGACGTTGTCCATAACACTGTTGTAGCAGTAGTCCTCAAACCTCTCATCGCTGATACTACCGGCGGCCATTTTATACTGACATGTATACTGTACGCAACACTTGTATGATGCATGCGCATTATGCCACATGACATACTGAAATAGCTGTCACTGTATACGCACAACACCACTCGTCCACACTTGCGTGTGTGTTAACAATATGTGCATGCGTGTTATTACTAAAGCTGCTGAGGCTTGAATTAAAGTGTTACAACATATATAACCATACACCAAATTTTAGCCAGAAGCTGGGGCGGCGTGCAGCTCCTCCCACTTTCTAAGAGACCATTAACCGAGATCAAGATATAGGATCAGAGTTGTCTGTATAGCCATTTGTGGTACTCTATACTGGCAGTTATACATGTACCACGATGGATAGAATCTTGTATGTGCATATTTGAATACATTGTGCATGAAACATTGAACTGGATTTGTGAAAGGGCAGATTCTTGTCATTGCACCTCTGTATCCCTTCACGTAGTGTATTGTCTGGTGTATAGATGGGTAGGGAGGGACGGTCTATTGACACTATATCCCACTATACAAGGTATGCCAGCTTTCCCATGTCCTGTTGCTGCTGCTAAATAAGTGGGAAATGAAATATGTGTGTTGAATGCTAACTATCTACTGAACTCCAGGCATCAAGCAGCCTTTTGCATTAATCCTTAGGGAAGGGGGGGGGGGGGGGGGGGGGGGGGGGGGGGGGGGGGTTGAGGTCATTTACTTCCTGCATTCCTGCAGCAGTTGTAAACACGTGATGCATGGACAAAACCATTTGTGTACACAACAGAACAGGTGCTGATTTGGAACCATTCATAGCACATGCCAATGAGGTAGTGCAAAACTATAAGACAAGATGTCGTAGAAGCACATGACCTGAGCTTTGCATGCATTTTGAAATGATATCAAAAAGGATGGAAAGCCTGACAAATATCTATCTGGCTGACCCCTAGCATACCCCACAAATACAAAAGTGTGTGTGTGTGTTCTGCCCCCCCCCCCCCCCCCCCCCCCCCCCCCCCCAAAAAAAAAAAGACCAGTGCATGATAACTAAGCCATATTATAGAACAAGAATGATTATGATTGTCAACTACATTACTTACCTGTCACGGTTTGAGTATCACTTCATAGCACTGCACCACTAGCATGCAATCACTTCATTGTTATGTTTATTCACCCCATTTATATACACACAGAGATCCGGATATGCACAGCCAGCACCCATGTCAAAGTGCAATGATGCAACTGGCTTGTGTCCAGGTCCGACTGAATCAGTGTGAATATCTGCTTAACCGATTGACGCCGAAATATTTTTTGTTTAGCTACAGTAGAGTTAGTGAAAGGTTAGTGTTTGGTAGCAAGAAGGAGGATTTCAACAATATAAGCTGAAACTGTGAACAAGAATAACTTCTGATCGGTATAATGTTTCAAAGGGTCTCTTTGGTAACGTAGACACATCTTTGACGCAGATATGCGCCTCTTGGCTTTAAACGGTTAATGAGGTGATCTGCTATTAGTGTAGCATAATCTTCATAGCAATCTATTTAAAAATATCATGATACTTAATTATGGGGGGGGGGGGGGGGGGGGGGGGGAATTACTCCCAGCTCTCATTCTCACAGTTGTGTGAGAAGCTAAAAGGGGTAGCTCTAGTTTACATTAATGATCTTGTTGGTTACCAAGGTTACTGCTGGGATGCAGGTTAAGCATTGGGCATGTATGTGTGTCCTTCTGATGAAAAAGAAAACGTCACACTAGAACCTCTGTGCTACTTTTCTTATAAGATTGATGAAGATATACGAGGGCTTCTTGATGATGCTCGTTAATTGGAAATCATGATAACTGAATCAGTTTGGTACTTTTCCAGGCTCTAAGCTGTACAAAAGGTACTAGTTGCCTGCACTAAAAACTGATATCCAGTCTGCCTCGCCTTCATATTTGCCTTTTGACCTTTGTTGTTCTATTTATATGCACATGTGACTGTGACAACCTTTGTCGTAAAATAGGTGTCCATTGTCACATGCTGTCTTGCATTCCACAGGTCAAGTGCTTATCATCCAGGCGTCGTTGCTAAGAGGACTAAACGTTTCATGTCGCACGCCTAAATCAGTTGCCATATTTCATAGGCGCCGTCCAACCGCAAACGCCTGTGTCCGTCGCTTGTGCAGCACGCGATCATGTATCAGTCGATTTCCGCTCCGAACCTGTTGACACGCAATCGCGCGCCACAACCAGACTAATTAGCCCTCGGCGCCATTACGAAGAATTGGATCCACGAAATTACGTCTATCCGCATCTTTCAACTATAAAATGCAAGGGATTGAATAGCGATCAGAAGTAACCTCAAGCTGCTGGATCAGTACGATGTACTACTTTATACCGCTGTGCGTAGCAGTGCTGTTACACGGGACAGCTGCTCTCGACGGGTGCAACGATACCTGTTCCTCTATTCTGGCAGTCAACGGCTCCGGAGAATTTGACGTTGACTGCAACAGCGGAGTGACTGCCGAATATTTCAAGTGCATATCTGCATCGACCGGCTGCGATGATATCGCCAAATCAAGGATTGCTGAACACAGTATTCTTCAATATTATCCCGCAGCATGGTCGAAAGAGAGGTGGGGTTGTGGATTATCATGTTCGTGTTCTTGGTTTGGATGCGGATGCTGGCTTTCGTGCGAGTTTAAGAGAGGCACTAACGAGACTACGCCGGAGATACCTCTGATAACGTGCTCTGAGTCCGGACTTTGCGTGTGCAATAACAGAGGTGAGTAAGCTTGCCCGATATGTCATCGATTTATAATATTCTGTTACATAGCCATTAAAGGGACAGCCGAGCTAGACGTGTCAACGAGCGGAGGTGCACGTGCTGAAAGCATCACATGGGGCGTACTACTGGTGGCGCCTTTCATCATGGAACTATCCAATCAGCTATTTTAAGACATCAGTAACACGAAATGCTTGCATGTCTCCCAATTAATCGCTGCTTTGCCTTTGATGTTGACTTATGGTGTATCTGAGTAGATCCTGACACCCTGTAAAACGTTTGAGAGCAAATACTAGGAAAACGGTCGTAAAGTCATTATAAATAATAAAATAAAAGTGATCTGGGACTAGTTTCGGCCCCAGTCCCTTAATACATCACAGCTGCGAGGCGATGTATTACATCACCGAAATGCATATGAAAGCGATGAATAATTTTAACCGTTGGCGGAATGGAAATTGGCATTCCTCTCCTCCTATTGTGCAACGAACTTCTTTCATATACATTGATTCTCCACCAACCATCATTGCGCATCAGTACACCCACGCTATGTAGGATTGACTCCATGGGCGTGGCTTTCGATCGAGCGTTTTAAAACGATCACTGGAAAAAAAATGCGTCGAATCAGTTAAAAGATTTTCCTGATGATTTGTTTGAGGAAATCCTATAGTCAATCATTATATGATTGAATAGTACTTTCTTTAACCCCCCCCCCCCCCCCCCCCCCAAACTCGCCATTATGAATAATATTATTGGCGAGACTGACTGGGTGCCCGCAAATTAGCACATTGTCTCGTGTTGTACTAGATCAAGAGCGAAGATGAAGTAAATGGTGTTGAACGAACTCTTTAGGTATTATATACATAAACACAGTATGTCATGCACGGGTATGTGACTGTATTTCATACTACGACATGCTTGATCGAAGGGCCCTTGGCTCATCTCCAATCTTGGGCATCATGTATATAAAGCACACTGAATTTATATTGGACGCACCCCACGGCTGTTACAATTGCATTGAAACTTGGACATTAGGCCCACACCCACTATGAATGTTAATTACCTAGCAACATGACTAATTAACTCCCTAGCAACACGTGTAATCCGGAAAGCAGGGTTTTCAAAGCACATCTTTCACAATATCTAGGATTTGATGGCACAAGTATATATGTGCAGCGAAGAGTTTGAAACACAATGATACCAATTTCATTGCCAGTCTATGTATTCCAAAAAGAGCCATCCGGTCAGGGGCGGCGGAAGCGTATTATATTTGGGGGGGCTAAACGGAACAAAATGATAATTATATTCATTGTTACTGATAAGAAACGTACGTATCATATTTGGGAACAAGATGATAATTATTTCATTGCTACTGTGAAATTATAAAGCACTAGTAAAACTACCAAAGTATCTGGTGCGTTCATTATTTGCATTGGTGAATTCTATATGCATTCCTCTCCATTTGCAGACTTCAGTAATAATGACTCTAAGGTAATAATTGGTTTCATTACTTCTCTTTGCCCAAAACGATCATGCAGTTCCTGGATTAAAAGGTCACATGCTTTCTTAATGTTATCAAATCGTAGTAAACGCATCGTCACAGCTTGCAAAAATTTGTTATGTTTGTGACAATATCGGCAATACAAACTTTTTGTCAGGCACAACGTAATCCATGAATATTTTTTGTATACCACGAACATGTAAAATACCTTCCATTTTTAGAAATTTGCTGAAAAATCGCTTTCTGTTTAGGCTGATACGCTTCCATTTCATTACTACAGCATATACGGCTGAGCACTCCAACAAACTCGTTGTATCGTGGTCACTTATTGTTGCAGCACTGTCCAGGTCCACTGACGCATCAGTGACTTGAGCCACAGGTACACATGTTGTTTCTTGTTGTGCAATCTTACCGATACTACATGTTGTATTGCAATTGATCGTACGCTGACTCTGTTGCTCCTTCTGGATTCTTTTCAACTTCCGACCAGGCATCACTCAACAAAACTTGTCGCCTCTCCATTGGCAGCAAATTAAAGTAATGCGTCTCGGGAAAAAAACACAGGTCAGAATCACAGCCGTAGATAATATGCCTTTCAAAGCCTACCAGTACAATAATAGAATAAATCGCCAAATCTCATGCAACGAACTCTGGGACAGCAAGTTGAATCTCACACTTCAGTTGACAAACTGGACAAAAACACCTCAGTACTACTCCTAAATGCAGTGGCGAACCAGAACAAACTTAACAGCTAAAGGCAAAGCAGAACGAATCTCACAGAACTTAACACCGAATACACTAGCGATGGATAAATCAGAATACGGCACGTTTTTAACACATTGCCGGTTCACTCGCGCTTCATATGCTATAGCTATCGTACTGTGTATGTTGCATAATTGCCCCCCCCCCCCCCGTATTAGGCCCGTAACGGCGCGGTATCTGCCAAATCGAGCGATGGGAATCCAACAACCGACAATAATTATAGACACTGATACAGCAGTATACGATCGATCGTATATTGTCATAATTTAAATTTGAGGGGGAGGGGGGGGGCTAAAGCACCCCCTTGCCCCCCCCCCCCCCCCCCCCCCCCTTCCGCCGCCCCTGCATCCGGTTCAAAGATAAATGGTACAGCGTGGGTACTTACGAATCGCACGGGTTTGTCACAAATCACGCCTTTTTTAAAATGTTAAGTTGTTATAGGAGGTGAAAAGCTTTTTTCAGTTGTTTTCGTTGTCGTTAAGCTACCACGCGCGTTCGTGAGTGAGTATTTTAACTGCTGAATATATCAAAACAGTGCCGCCATTTGGATTATGTTTTCCTTGGCCTTCTCACTGGCGGCGGCACTGCAGTTGATAAATGGGATGAGACATTGAGGTAGTGCTCCTTCATTATGCTTTTCAGCTTTAGTTTAGGATCCCTTATCCCTGAGTAAGTGGCAGCATCATGCAGGACGGCTTCGAGTAGTCACATGACATTACGTGACAAGTTGCATGGTTCATATACATTAAATTAGTAGTTGCGATATAGGTGTCAAATTCCTGTATCAAAATTGCAGAATAATTGCAATTTTAGGTATATGCTGTAACAGTTGAGGTCAGTTGATTTATCCTTATACCACACTTGAAAAGTTGTACGGTTATAATTAGAATTTTGTAATTCTGATCCCGCGCCTTATCCCCTCCCCCCCCACACACACAAGACGGCTCATCCATTTGATTTACATGCATGTGATTGATTTTATAGATTTAATTAATGTGAGAGGCCTGACATTATGTAGTATAAAAGGGTTGCAAACTCTCAAACAAAAAAATCATCCTGAAAAGTTTAAAGCATTATTTTCTTCTAGTAACGTACAAATGCTAGATCTGGCCGGAGATAACAATTGTTCCATTCGAAGGGCGATCGAAGTGGAATTCGATTCCATCGTTCGCTGGACGGAAATCGCTACCTCGCTGGCGGGATCGCTACCCGCCTTAGCGTATATCACCGTTCTCTTAATCACAAGGGCTTACCGGGCCTTCATTCGGCGCCTCTCGCTCTACATCGCCCTTACCGCTCTGCTCGTGGCAGTGACGTGGCCGAGGTGGGGTGGGAGTGGCGCCTCGCAGCAGCTGATCCACTTTCAACTCTTCGCCCAGGTGTACGCGGCATTGGCGTTGGGACTCATCGCCATTTTAGTCAGCGTATACGTTTTCGCGATCGCCGTCCGAAAGATTGATCAGAATTGGAAACACGAGGTCGTGGGACTCGTGATCGTATTTGTGCTCCCTGTACTCGTCTGCTGGATAGTATTGCTGCCGATTTGCGGGAAAGGTCTCCAGCTGGTCATTGCCCTGATTGCCACCGTCGTTTTTGTGCAGTTCATCGTTAGCAACGCGGCCCTGTTCGCGGCTTTGATGGGAATACTCAGACGAGTAGCCGATAGGGACGCCTTTAACCAGCAACACTACAAAAGGGCATTAAAAAGAGTCCTCCCTCTTTTCTGCTACGTCTTCTGCATGCAGATACCAGCAACGTTGGTCGTCGCTTCCAAGATCTATATGGCCACACTGGACGATGCCGCACCAGTCTCGTTCGCAGCCGCCGAGGTCGTCGCCTTGGTGCCGTGCTGGAGTTTCGTGCTCCCGGTCCTTCTAGTGTGCGATACGCCCCGCCGATCTTTCCCGAACACAAGCTACGAGGAATCTTCCTTGAATACGTATAAGGCGGCGTTTGAAACCGACACATCGGTTTCGATGGAGATCGGGGCTGAATATGTCCGTGTGAGTAGCATCGAGATGAACTGAGTAGCTAGTGAAAGATTTTCGGGCCACCACGCAAAGTAATGCAACGATGCTTATCTTTAGTGTACTAAGAATTATCGGTTTCCAATTTGTGTTTATTACGTTATTTATTTATTGAGGTCTACATGTATAGCCTACTGATCTAATGTCAATTTGCGGATTCTGTAAACTGAGCAATTACGCACAATCTGGAGTCTGGACTTTGCAAAGGCATATTTAACTGGCATTATGATCAGGGAATCTGTTGCATGCATTGGTAGCATATTGCAACGCAAGGGTAGTTCATCAAGTGGCTTACGTTGCTATATGACGGAATTGCAATAAATTGCTAATAGCAACATGGAAGTGTTGCTTGAATGAAAACTAGGGTGTTATCAGGTTATTCGGGTTATTCGGATATTCGCAAAAACCTATCCGTTCGAATAGCAATTTAGCATTACTCGGAAAAATCGATTAGTGAATTTTATCTATTCGAAATAACCGGTTTATGTTTCTCCATTCGGAGGTACTTAGGTATTCGTCGTCTGGATCGACAATTCGCCCATTATTCGAATACCGTTTTATGCTAATATCCGGATATGAGTTTCAACAGCGTTATATATATAACATACGTCACTGTAGTTTTTACTATTTATACATACAGAAGCAATTTATAATTTGATAGTATTGAGTAAATAGATAGTAATATAATACTAAATATTTAATGCGCATCAATTGGGGATACAAAATATACAGCTCAATGCTTTTATCATCGTCTTCAAGTAAGTAACGAAGTTCATTAGTATATGCCACGAGTTGTGTTTATATGTATTAGCAATAAATTTATGTACCAGTACTAGTATTGCATTGTTTTATTGTACAGTGGTACGAAGTGAACATATCTGAGTATTGCGCTAGCGAGTGAAATAGAATGACAGACTTCTCACCCACTTCAAGTAAGTATACGCGCTCTGTTTGAGTATGTATAGGAATTGGAGAGCATTACGCAATCGTACTAATGGCATATGCATTTATAGCGAGAACGTGAATGGAGTGTTTGTTGGATGATTGTAAGTGGAGTACGTGATTGTAGGTGATGTGGGGTGAGTTTTTAATCGTGATATCTGGTCTCAGTGGTTAGTGTTGGATGGTTAAGTTTACATTACTATTGACATGTACAAGTACCTGGTAAAGACATACAATTTATTAAACTCTATATGATAAACACATGTTACTGTAGACCTTTGTGTCTCTGTGTTTTCAACTCACATGCATATAGCTCTAGTTTGGGTGCGAAGGTGGATTTCTGTACAGACATAAATTATCTTCTCAGTGTGCACTCCACAAGCACCATAACCTGAATAACCTATAGGTATTCGGCAAGAAATTTGGCAAAACCTATTCGAAAAAATCGATTTAGTTTTTTAAAATATTTGGAAAAATCGATTTTCAGATCCACAAAAACCTGAAAAATCGATTAGTGTTTTAAAAGTATTCGGAAAAATCGATCTTCATTATGCAGGGGAGGTTACACACCCTAATGGAAACAAGCACGTGCAGTCTGATATCCATGCAACTTTCACCTCCCATATCTCTCCTCCGCGTCTGCCCCCCTCCCTCCCCAATACTAATAGGCTATCCAATACAAATTACTGTCCACATGCACCTATACTGTAACACAAGTCACACAACATTCTTTTCCAACAGTGGTCTCTGCACCAGAAGTCTGTTAAAGGAGAAGTCCCTGAGGTCAATGGTGTGCGTCCTAAGATACAGCCAGCCCTGCAGCTGGGGACTGTTGAATGCCATGGCCACTGAAGCCATTGACAAAGATCAGGTTGGAGATTACAGGGTGAGCCCCAATGATTGCATTCTGATCATATGTATTGTAGTCATAGAAACCTGCCCATGTACCTTGCAACTTGAAGGGTGAGTGATGGGGGGGAAGAGAGGAGGAGGGGAGGGAGTGGAGGAGAACGTGAATGAAGTGAGGCAGGTGAAGGTCAGAGTGCAAGGGAGTGCATTGATGGGGAGTAGAGCACAGAGAGAAATAGATGAATCTTCATATTTTAGCAAAAAACCTTCAGAGATTCAAAGGAAGACACCCGTTCTGCAAGAATTGGCCATAAGCAGTTCTCAAATAAAGAGTAGTCCACTTCAAGGTCATCTCCATCCTTGTCTTCATGCTGCTAGGGAGAGCGACAGTTTTAATAACTGTAATGGTTACAAAATATGAATTAGCAACAAGTTAATGAACAAACCGTGTTGTTCCATGACATATTGACTATAGTGCGAACATGGCAGGAAAAGGAGCAGGAGATCGATGAGGAGGAAGAGGAGAAGGGGAGGAGAGGAGGTGGAGGGGAGGAGGATGAGGAGGAGAAGGGAGAAAAGGATAAGGAGAAGGAAGGAGGAGAGGAGGAGGAAGAGGAATCAGGAGGTGGTGATGGGGGAACACTGCTCCCACAACATGTTTGAGGAAGAAAGGACCATGGTGTACTAGGGAGGCCTGTGGTGTGATAGAATGGAGAGGCCTGTTCCACAGGAGTGCAAATCCCATGACAGTGAGTTGGAGGAAGCTAAAACAACTTTGACATTTGGCATAGGTACACCACGAGTATTGTACCATTGCTGGGGGACTCTCCAGCAGACTGCCGGCTCACAAACCATCACACAGATAGGTGATGTCATAAAGTTAACTCTAGCTATGAAATGTGAAAGAATGTGTGGGAGGGGTGGAGGAGTGTACACTTTCAAAACTCCCACATAAAATCAAACAAACAAATAAATGCAGAGTTAGCTGCATGCATTTCCTAAACACCTGCCAGTACCCGTCAAGTGTCTTGACAGGTACACTGTACCTTCATCAATCCAACATTAATATGGAAGCATTGGTGATACCCACATTTGGGCTGATTAATTTATTCATTTATGCAAAAAGTGTGGGCATAAAATAAGCCATTTTCTTGTCAATAGCAATGTGGTCCGGCTGGCATAATGGTAAAAATGGTGCAGGGAATGCAACACTAAGGAAAAGACATCCACTTCAGCGACAAGTTCAAGACCTCCTGTGAATATTGGGTTACAGTTATCTCAATCATATTTATTGCTGAGTTCAACGTACACATACCACAGTAATGTCACACCATGCATGCTGAACTAGACACGTAGTTATTGCAAACAACATGATTAATAACACCAAGTGCAGAGAAACTTTGTAATACTAGAGTCACACTGCATTACCAAAGATCTAATTAAAAACAACTTTGTTATCAAGAATGACTGAATACATTTATTACTCTGCCTCTCACGAGTCTACTCATGACATGAGATAATTCCTCAAACTCTCCCCCCCACACACACACATGTTGACATGTGTGTGTGTGAGGGGGAGTTTGGGGAATTATCTCATAATAATTATCTTATTATCTCACTTGCAAAGATATGCACACATCACAGTTTCCGCATATATGTTTATTAGAAGAAGAGAATGACCATTCTTCTCTTCTTCTATATATGCGGAAACTGTGAAGTGTGCATATCTTTGCAAGTTGTGAGCTCCATACATGTAACTTGCAGAGCTATAATGTGCACACATGCACACATACACATGCACACATACACATGCACACACATGCACACACACATACACATGCACACATACACACATGCACACATGCACACATACACATGCACACATACACATGCACACACGTACACACATATACATACATCCACACATACACATACACACACATACACACACACACAATCAACACCGTGATATCGGCACACAAAATGGCTGCATATGCTATAAGACTGTATGGTGTTACAGTACATTCAAAAATGTAATCAGATTTGTTGTGGGGTGTGATGTGCTGCTTTTAATTTCATGTGCCATTTGTGGCCTTGTGCCATAACACCACAGTCAAAGGGAAAATAGAAGGGGGGAAAAAATGTATATTTCCCCTTCGACATTTCAAGTAAGTTTAAATATCAGAGTTGATGTGCAAAGCAGATAAATAAGGATGGTCAAGTGGGCGGTGGTGTACAAATGTACTGTGTCTCATACAAGTAGAAGTGCAACGTCCTCTCCTTCCCACCACCCATCGTGCGATTGGACACATGTACAGTACTTTCTATCATAGTACTACTCATTTTGGAATTCCCCCTTCTCATTTGCCACTTCATCATCTGACACATCAAGAATAATACAAACATCATGTGACCACATTTCTATTGCACGCAAACAGAAGACATACACATGCACACAACATGTGCATATACACATACAGACACTCACGCACACTGGACACACACAGGCACACACACATACAGTACAAATAATAGACACATACAGACACTCCCACACACTTGGACACACACTAGCACACACATACAGTACAAATAATACACACATACAGACAGTCCCACACACTGGACACACACTGGCACACACACATAATACACACATACGGATAATTTACACATACACACACAGACACACACACGTTACCGTTTACCCTGGGTCTAGTAGGCTTTACCAAAATTGGGTGGATGGGTGGGTGGGTGGGGGGGGGGGGGCTTGATTCAGACCTTACCTGGGCTGGGCTAATGCCACATATGAATGTGCCCCCTTTCGTGTTCTCCCTTCTGAAGTATGCCCCCTCGGGGGGTCACCACAAGGGGGCAGTCTGTCACAGGACCCTCGGGGCATCGGAACACAAACACGCAACGTTTCCTCGGTCGCAAGGGTAGGGCCGTGCGCATGAGAGGGTTTGTGTGCAGAGCATTCCCAATGCCGGCCATGTTAGCTACGTTGGATGCCCAGGTCAATCATTTCCCTCTTTTAAAAAAAAAAAATTTCTTTTTACCAAATCCATCAAGCGGACACTGAACTCGCGACTCGTCTCGCTATCCTTGTCACCATCCAAAATCGTGATTTCTGTATGCCTCTTTGTTGATGTTATACTTTTGCCAGAATCGCTCCCATCGTACTCCTCAGCATCCTAAGTTGGCAAAGCGGCAAACGCTAACTGAGCTCCCCCCCCTCCCTTCCCCTCCCCCTCGCCAGCTGTGTAGCCAGGTAGTGAGGCCACCTTCCCTTCTCTACCTCGTGAGCTGCCATTATCCTTTCAAACGAGGTACGACTCTACATGCATATCATCTTCCTCCTCCAGCGCCACCAACTTCACAGTCAACTCTACACCCATCTTTGTAATCAGCTTGCTGTACCTTAGCCATGGATAATAGGTTGTCCATGTGCGCCTGCATAATGCCATGGTCTGCTATACTTCTCACGAACTATTGTTTGACTAACTTTTTGTTCTCTATTTCAGTAGAGGACCATCCCAGGGTATGAGGCATTGGTGACATCACAAAAGAACGGATGGTATAGAACTAGAAGACAATAAGTAGCGTTGCGAAGCGCAGCCAGCACGCAGAACGGCTTTATTGTTCCAAACAATGGTGCATTGTTAAACGTATGCATTTATTCTGTGTATTATTTTGAAGGAGTAGATACTACACTAAAAGAAATGAGAGAGCCACCATTAGATGAAGAACAGTTTAGGGATATGATGAAAGCATGCCTGGAAGGAATAATTGAAGTGCTGGAAAGGCAATATAAGAAGTACTTTGAGTGTGAAATTATAGAGCAGTTAAGAAAAGAGACAGAGTCAGCAAGGTCCCATAATATTGATGCTGAAGAAATTATGGGAATGTTTAGTGCAACCAAGAAAAAATCACCAAATGCTACTCTATGTTATATTTCCTGCAAAATGAGGGGACTAAAAAACAGGACTTTAAAGTACTTGGAAAAAGATAATGTCCTGAAGAAAGCTGTGCTACTTGGACGAGAACAAAGGAAAAAAAGGAAAGGAAATCAAATTGATTTAAGAAAGGAGTTGAGGAGACAATTGGAGAAGCAACAGGCAAAAGATACATCTACAAGAAAGAAATTGGAGCGCAGACTGAAGAGCATTGATATAGACTAATTAGAGATGAATTCCATGATCTGGAGGACTTAGAAAATCTTACTGCCATAATGTCTGGCAAATCCATTGGTTACAATATCTGTCATGCTTGGTTTGACGATGGACAAAGTGTATTGTATAATGGGAAAATCGAAAAGATAAAGATGAAGACAAAACAATATGTTGTTGCCTATTGGCCTCAAAACGAAACATATGAAGATGCAGAAGACTTTATTATGTCCATCTATGAGCTTGCAGCAGATCTTATCTTAGATGACCTAACAATAGAATAAACTATATCAGGCCTGTACCGTTTTTGATGTTTTTGTATATATTTTTTGTTCTTCAAACTCGCCGACACGGCTGTTTCGTCCGTGACAATAGGTTTTGTAATTGAATAAACCGAATTACGGTATTGACAAATATGGCGTACAATAAGCTCATTATAAAACTAACATCTAAAGGAGGCAATTTATGCAAAGCCCGTTACAGTAATGCAAAATCCTATCGATGCTAGCTATAAAACAACCACTTACTAATCCCATACTGCGTATGCGCAAGGAAAAGCACATCGGCTCAATATACACTAACAGTTGCGCATCGCGATACTTATTTACCTGTCTAAAATTCGACGATTTGGTTGCTACTTTTCTCCAAATCCCGCCTTATAAACTCCATGTTAAAAGGTAAGAAGTGAAGTTCAAAGAATGGTTAGTCATGCTATGAATACTACAGGCTCCCACGCGCCCTATATAGGCCATACAACGAAACAAACCACAAACAGTTTCTAATGAATACCGCGTGTAGTAGCTGTAAATTGGAAGACCTATGCCGGGTCTGTGGGTGCAAGCTAAACAAAGGGTGAGGAAGCAGGCGGTATTATCTGCTAAGCTAGAACACCACACGCGTGCATACAAGTGCACAAGCTTCACTGAGAAATTGCTTCCACTTTGACGTATCCAAAGACTGCCCTGAGATCCACCCACCAATGTTCTGCAGCAAGTACCAATTGGTGTTAAGGAGGAAGATTGCAGCGCAAAAGGAGAAGCGCACATACAAGTGCTTACTGAAGCCGTATGATTGGTTCAGATGGGTGCAAGGTATGGATAGATCTAGCAATTGTCATATATCTTTTTCTATAAGGATAGATGGCCCAAATACAGGCCATATTCTTGCATGCTGAAATTGTGGAGCCATTGCCACCAATAATAAAGATCGCCCCCCCCCCCCCCCCCCCCCATACAGCCAGCAGCTAAATCCACCCAGACACTCTCTTTAATGAGTTGGAATGCTCTATCTGTCTGGGTGTGTTCCCCATGTGACAGGCTAGTATGTGCCACTTGCAATTGACTGATGGGATCCACCTATATAGCTATCTGCAGCATGCTGTCCCTGCTGTCACTCCACTGCACCCTTGGAGTGCAAGGATGTCAATTCCACTTCTAGCTTGATTCAGCAACTCCTGCAAAATGTTATGGTGGCATGTGGCACATGCAAGAGCAGCATGAAAGCAATCAGCTACGCCTCACATTGTTACGGCACTATTGACAGGAAATGCAACTTGTTAGTGAAGTCCTGCATGCACCAGATAATAAGAACTGCATGCAGATTCCAACAGGAGGGACAGTAAGTGTAAATGAAATTTAACACTGATCTGTCATATACAACCTTTGAAGATGGTTTGCATATCCACACCACGAGCACCACTCTCTGAGCTCACCACAAGTGCTATGTTCATGAGCTTCAGATGACACGATCCATGCTGAGTGCTGGTGCTGAGATGCTGATATCTTGTTTGAGGATGAACTGAGTGAGGAAAGGAAAGAAAAGTTACTCCATGATGCAGGGATCACTATTAACATTCCACTGAAGCAAGCTAGGACTTGCCATCAAATCCATGCTTGGAATCCCGTGGATTCTTAACAGGTTAGCCACATCCATGCAGCAGCAAATTAAAGGAGTATGTGCGTAGATAACCATAACTTTCTCTTAACTTCCTTACAGGTGGTTGAAGCAAGCTGGGGTAGGACAGCGCATTTGGGGGTATGAAAAGAACTGTAAAAATGCATCTCCTGAAGGATCACATGGTGAAGTGCATGGATGTCAACACACCAAGCAGGCTGTGGCTTAATGGGAGAGCAGGGAGCTGAATCAATTCATGCAAAATTTAAACTAAAGCTAAAAAGCATAATGAAGGAGCACTACCTCAATGTCCCACACCATATGGATCAACTGCAGTACCGCGGCCAGTGACAAGGACAAGGAAAAAGATTAAAACATGAATATTAAATCCAAATGGCGGCGCAGTTTGACATATTCAGCGGACAAAATACTTACTCACGAGCGCGCGTGGGAGCCTAACGACAACAAAAACAACTGAAACAACCTCTTCACCTCCTATGACAATATTTTAGTAACAAAAAATAAGGCGGGATTTGTCACAAACCCGTGCGATTCGTGGGTACCCACGCTGTACCATTAATCTTTGAACCGGATGGCTCTTTTTAGAATAAATAGACAGGCAATGAAATTGGTATCATTGTGTTTCAAATGCTTCGCTGCACATAGCTGTGCCATCAAATTGTAGATATTGTGAAAGGTGTGCTTTAAAAATCCTGCTTTCCGGATTACATGTGTTGCTAGGGAGTTAATTAGTCATGTTGCTAGGTAATTAACATTCATAGTGGGTGTGGGCCTAATGTCCACGTTTCAATGCAATTGTAACAGCCGTGCCGAGAAGGGGGAGTGATTATTGCATGATCCTTTAATAAAGATATTCAATACAAGAACCCATTTCCTATTGTGACAGAAAGATAAACAGTATAATTTCATCAATACGTTGCGAATTTCATGTGATTTCTTAATACGCAGAATGGGTCGCACGGTTCTCATTGACGTCCGTGACAAAAATTAACGATAATTTTTGCTCTTTAAAAGGCGATAACTTTTTAAATATTAAACATCTGCGCTGTGCTTGAGTATCATTAAGTTTTGTTTTTTACGCTCTTCTTGACAGTACTATTTCTATTTCTATTGGTTGGAATTGAATTTTTTTGTAACATCCCTACTATAATATGAGTTAACACTCAGCAACAGCCATCATCAAACAGCGAGACTAGGTTTTTTTTGACAGTATTTTACGCAAAGTATAGGTTATACGTTATAACTGAACGCTATATGGGGCCTTCTCTGTGATCACGCGTGTGATCGAAACACGAAGTGTGCAAGCAACTTCCCCCACATGTACGATCCATATGAATAGGGAAGCCCTAGCTGCTAGAACGCCACAGTGCAACACACGCATCAACGCATAATTCCCACAAACGCGAAATACAAGGCAACTCTTGCGCGATCGCGTGTCATAGGTTGTGCCTTCAAAGTTATACCACAATATCTCAGCGAAGAGTCTGAGACACGCTTGTTTTTATGCGAGTCGATGGTGCATGGTTTCCTTCTCAGCACATACAACTCACTGCCCGGTGGTGGAGTCACCAAGATTACTGATATTATATATTTATGGTACAGCACGCCACCATTAATTCGTTGCTGATGCCTTAATTGAGCTGGAGTACCGACTCGAAATAGAGATGGTTATTCCGTATTACTACCAGTTCTTACTTCGGCGGGTGAGTATTATTGTTAATCCGACCTCTGTTGTTAGTACCTAAACCCTGCCAGGGGCCGTACCCTAGCTATGCCATTGCTATTACAAGTCGAGACAACCAAAATCATCGGACAATGGAAAGGAGGGATTACGACGTAACCAAGGAAACCCATAATATGGCTCGTTCCATTGTGTCTCCCTACGAGGCAGTACTCGGGATCTGACTACTCTGATACAAGTATAATTCATTAAACATGCAAGCTAGAGAGATACCGGTACCGTTCACTATTATACATGCAGGTGATGGATAATCCTTTTGTCTTACACTGTAGTTTAATACTCCATTCAGTACGCATTGATTCACACTGGATATATTACATGTACATTAAGATTCTTCGATTAGAACGCTACTTATATTCGTGTGCTAGCATAGTTCATTGGCCATTCAATTTAAAGTGTCTTTTCACATTTGCAACGAATGGAGTTATCGGATCACCATGCGGAACCAGTTCTCGAGAAGCGCTTCAAAAGAATTATAATAGTGGAAGTCTGACACAAATACTTCATGTCATGAGTGGACATCCTTAACTGGTGAAAGTAAAAGGAAAGTTCTTAAGGTACAAATACACTTGATATTAGTAACATTCATCATACATGTACCGTAAAGTACCGCGTACAAGCCCCCCCCCCTCCGCCCCCAACGTCCCTGAAAAAAATGGTTAGTTTTTGTAACGATCGTATCTCCTGAACCATAAACGTTGCGACCTACCTTTTTCAAAGTCTTGTTGTACTACCATTCCTTTCCTGAAATAATATCCTGTTTGGAATCGCATTGACATGCCTCACGAAAAACAAGGTCTGAAAACATACCTGGTTCAGAACAGCCATATCGTTTGAACCGCTCATCTCCAAACATGGAATTTCGGTGTATATATCGTACAAACAACGTTCAACACATGCGGCATGTTTTTGTTCCATTTACCTTGTAATTTCTCGCAGTAAACATTAACAACATAGTCAGTCCACATCGCTCCGCCATTTCTTTTTTCCATTGACCAGCCTAGGCCCCATCCCAAACCATGTCTGCAAGACATATTTGGAATGGAAATCGGGGGGAGAGCGCTAATGAGATCGTATTCATAGCCCTGCTAAACTGAATTTCCTATTCATAGCTCGCATCTGTGTACACTCCTGTCTGCACTCTGAATATAACTGCCGCTTCATTTACATCTCGCATTAGTGAGGTAATGTCGTGCAGACATGGTTCGGAATGGGGCCTAGGTTGGTCAATGGAAATAAGAAATGGCGGAGCGATGTGAACTGACTATGTTGTTAACGTTTACTGCGTGAAGTTACAAGGTAAATGGAACAAAAACATGCCGCATGTGTTGAACGCTGTTTGTACGATATATACACCAAAATTCCATGTTTGGAGATGAGCGGTTCAAACGATATGGCTGTTCTGAACCAGGTATGTTTTCAGACCTTGTTTTTCGTGAGGCATGTCGATCCGATTCCAAACAGGATATTATTTCAGGAAAGGAATGGTAGTACAACAAGACTTTGAAAAAGGTAGGTCGCAACGTTTATGGTTCAGGAGATACAATCGTTACAAAAACTAGCCATTTTTTTCAGGGTCTCACGTTGGGGGCGGAGGGGGGGGGGGGGGCTTGTACGCGGTACTTTACGGTACATTGTGTATACCAGCTGCTTCCTTCATAGATGAAAGACATCCCCTCTGCCTAGTGCCCTGCGCACAACAGTAGGGAAGTTATGGGAGGTACTATGTGCAGTGAGTCAAATCACTTGTCACCAAATGGCTTCTTTTCGTTGTTGGCATACGGAATCCTAAGAATTTGGAAGATTTATACAGCATACTGTCTAATGATTCACCACCCACGCATGCAGAATGCTTCAAATCAATTCCACCAAAAGGTAAGTTTAGCTAGTGTGCAAATATAATAAGGATGAAATGCTACTACTCTATTCTGTCTATACAGGCCAAACAATGGGCTCAACTCTTCTTAAGCATCAAAGAAGAGGGTCACCAAAAGAAATATGTAACTCCTTACATGCATGCAATGGTATACCATGTCCCAAACATTATACGCCAATACGGAAATTTGAAACAATTGATTGGTAATGCACTGTACTTCTTTATTGATAGTTATTTATGCACTTCAGGTGTTGAGAAACACAACGATGATGCAAAAAGAAACTAATTCTCTAGCAGTCGATGGGATGCACCAGCTGACATTATGATGACAGAGTACAGGCTGGAGGTGCTGCAGGAATATAGTAGAGAAAAGAGGGCATATACTAAGTGAGACTCTGCTTACTGGCATGAAGGTGGAATTGAGGCCCTCCGAGCTAAACGTAGAGAAGCAGTACAAAGGCCAGCAATCCCTGAAGGTTAATTATATGTCACACAGTGCTGTAACAATTCATGAACGATTTCTACAGATATTTAACCACTTACAAGACTTCTTGACTAGCTCTTGCTTTAAAGAGCAATGTAAACAAAACAAAATGCATGCCTTTTTCTGGCCTAGCTGTATCTGAATTCCACCCCTTTAGGAACATGTTTCCTATTCATTACAAGTTGTGGAAGACCATGACCTTTACAAAAGAATACCTGCTGATGTGGTCAGGACAAGATAACAGAGGTTCGAAAGGAGACCACCTGCAGGATCTTATACAAAGGATTCCCCAATAGATGATGCAGGAACAACGATAACTGACATATGTGCAGCAGGGCTCATCACATAAACCATGTAAGTTCATCCCTGCATAGTACACAGAATCAGATGCATAGAAAACATATATGGTTTGCATATTTCCTACAGGTATTATATGAGAGGGGAGGCCAGGAAGGGTGTGGGGTGGGAAGCATTCTGATCTCTATATGAGAAGTGATGTCTTTGTTCAAAATATTGCCATGCACTATAAATGTCTGCTGCTATTTTTATTCTGCTGATTATGTGTATGGGGATGGAGTGGGAAGGCTAACGGCTTTTAGCAGGCTTTTAGTATTCTGATAACTTTGTGAGAAACGACAATGACAAGAGTAACTAATTCATAATTTATTTGATGAGCGACAATGAAATGTAAGTTGGAAATACTTATTATATATTATACTTACTTCTTCACAAGATAGGTGGAGTCTTGCCCAGGGTACAGACCACACTCAGACAACACAACTAACTAGCAGCTAGAGATACTTAACCCATTCTTGCCCTGGGTACAGACCAACCCGGTTAATCAGCATCAGCTAAAGTGATTCTTTCTAATGTGCACCCCAGCAAAAAGGGCTGGGAGTATGTGGCGCGCGCGCGCGTGGTGTGTCATTGCGCATATCGGGATGAGGTATCAATATGTAGGAACGGACCGTTAACGTACGCAGTCGTAGAAAATAGGTAGATACACGCCGAGCGCACGTTCACGCCGATGAAAGAAATATTGAACCAAGGGCACATTACTAGCAACGACACGCTCCTCCCACTCACACAGGCACCAATTTGCACTCTAAGGGCGCGCCCACCATTGGATGTTATTAAACATTATTGACTTCTAAATAATATTATTACGTAATAGCAAAAGTAATTAATTTTGTTGTTGATTCTCCTGCTCGCAAAATGAAAGCGAAAAATAAAAGAATGCATTAAAAAATTAATCCAACTGCGTTAATGTTTAAAAACAATCAAATACTTTTCATGCGTTTTCAATGTACAGACGTCCGAAATTGCTGGACATAGTCTTAAGCTTTTGATGATAGATTGCGGGTAAAGTAGCACCTTTTACCCTTGGATACCTCCATCCATGTGGCTGTTAAACAACCACAGGTTTTCTATGCATATTTACTTTGAGGTGCAGTTCAGCATGTTACCAAGTCTGATCAAAATTTTTCTTTAATGACCAGTGAACTTCTTTATTCCAATAGCTCATGAAATACCACTTTGTTATCCAGCCACAAGCCTATGTAATATACTAAAATGCAGTTTTACTGAAAAGAAGAATCAACATACTCAATTAATGAATAACATAAGAAAGTTTGGGATGGAAGTACGTAAAAATGTGCCTGGTGATGGTGTATGCTGCTGTATGTGATCAGTTACAAAGATTTCACCAGAGAAAGCGCCACATATCTTTGCGAAAAGAGGTTGTTAACTTCCTGGAAAATAATCCACACACAGTAAGTGCAATTATGTTATATTCTTGTATATTCTAGAAATTACATTTCTTTTGTAATCAAATTGTTTCTTGTTTCCCTTGTTTCAAAGCCTGATGGAAGCCATATAATCAACTGTGTTGAGTCATCCACTTCTTGGGAGGCATATCTTTCTGATATGGCTAAACCAGGAACTTGGGGAACCCACATTGAACTGCAGGCCATTGCATCATTACTGAATGTTGCCCTCTGCATCATCACTAATAGTGAAGAAAAAGAAATGCAATGATTTGGATTTATCCTCAATGGAAGGACACTATTTCATGTGACTGTATGACATTGCTACTAGGTAGTGAAATGGAGTTCCATTTTTACTGACATTAACAATCCTATGGACATCCTGATGAAGGTAGGAGGATCATACTCTATTACAACTACTGAAGTCATGGATCTTTTGAAGGTTCATGGATAAGTTACCATGTGAGTATGAATTCGATGAATAATAAAGATTTTATTCAAATCCAATTGCAGCCAGATAATTAATTTCTATTTTCATGTCATTGAAACAGAAAGTGTAATTTTATGTCTATTGACAGCTATAACATGCATTTTAACATTTTATTTCTTAAACTGCTGTAGTCACCGCACTCTGATGTATTCCATGCCTTTTAAATTGTTAATAACCCGAAAAAGATTTCCAAGATTGTGCTTGGAGTATCCATCTGCATCAGACAGCATTGAGTACAAATGAACTTAAACACTTTGCACTTCTAGGGCACAAGCATTTTTGACTATGATTACATTCTCCTTCCATGCAACATCCCTGGACACTGGTTTTTTGCTTACCTACTCTTTTTAATAATTGCTTCTTTTTTTTTGATGCAGGTTATTGACATTAATAAAAAATGTGTGCTCATTTATGATTCCTATTTAGACAGCACAAATCATCAGGTATTTCTTCATTAAGCTCTAAAGGTTATGCACATTTATTACAACTGTGCATGAAGACACTTCCTGCAGAGTCAAATTGACAAGCAACTTGAAGTCATGGAAAATTCATGGGCTGTAGCACTTGACAAAGTAAGTTACTATTTCAATATTGTTAATTTATGTGCTTTAGGAGCATTACATGTATAACACAAAGCAATCAATCAGACTGTGGCATTTTTGTCTGCAAGGTAACTGTAAACAACATCTTTAACAACTTTATGCCTACTTGGTATCATTGCTAGTTTGCGGAGAGCATATCTCACAACTTACCACTGGAATTTGAGGTAATAGTTAAATTAAACTTCTGTATTCATCAGTAAGCATTTTGATTATGCAAGCAAGCAGTCAAGAGCTTCAATCCTGGTTAGGAATAAGGTTACTTGAAAGGTTAACTCGTTTTATTAAATAGTTTTGCTACATTGCTACTGTATTATGTTATAGCACGCATTTTGAGGATATTAACACAAAGGCATTGAAAGAGATGGCAAGCACAACTACTCTTAATGATGTGGCAACTTCAGAGGTTAATGCTGCTGTTCAAAGGTGCCATTTAGAGTTTCCTGAATGATTTTGTAAATGTTTTTTATACCGTTCAAATAGATATTGGAAAATCAATGTGTGCACAATGGATTATCACATATCGGTTCTCACAAGTGTAAGCACACTACTGCCATAATGTGCTCAACATGATGTGCCAATATGTATGTGTTTTGGCTTAAAGCAGCATTAAAATTTACAAAGATCTAAATAAATTCTGAATTTTAAACAACCTCTGCCTGACGAAATATGTCCAGTTGAGGCACTTCTAGATAGATGCTTTTATGAAGAGCATGCTCAAAAGCTGAAAATCCCACTTGCTGTTAACAGGCAATGTGTTATTTTTTCATGATTTCGGTATACATATGTCAATTGTTTTCAGTGAGATGGGAATTTCCTTTGGAGATTTGGTTCACACATGTCATGACAATGATATTTGTCAACAAACTAGGAAATCATTTTTTTCATTTAATTTTCCTGGCAAAATGCAGTAAGAAAGTAGTTACTGAGAAATATCCCACCTTAGCAGCTCATTTGGAGACAATCAATCTCAAAGAGCTGAAAATTTTTTTTTTCAAAAATGGCCTACAAGCAATAAGCTTGTGGTCAGTTGGCTAGAATTGTGTTATTCAGATCAAAATGTACAGGTAGAAGCAATTCAGCATTTCCTATATGGCATAGCAATAGATGAAGGCTATACTGTCAGCAGAGCTAATACCCTTGCCTGGGATGTTCTCTACCCCGAGGTAAGCAGGGATATCACTTCAACTGTGTCTTCCTGCGTATTGTATCACTTCCAGCTAATGATTCAACTCCAACAAACGAATTGCCGAAGTAAAGGTGGAAAACATATAAAGATTCTGTTCAGCAGTACATCACAAAATTAATGTTGTGAAGCACTGAGAACGAACTTTTTCCTTCTTTGTATATGTCACTCTAAATGTGTTTCAATTCGTTATCATTTTATTTATGTTACGCTTAATTATGTCAAAACACTTTCCACCATTAACTAGTTCCATGATCCAGTGGCGTGGTGGTCGGGGTAGGCCAGGCCCACCCTGTGCCATAAAAAGGGCAGGGCGCCGTTAGACCACTAGGGCGCCATTAATGGTAGTAATTGCGCAATCAGCTTAGCACAATAAACTTGCACTGAACCTGCAGGTTCAGTGAAATCCCTCAGACCCGTTAAGACTGAGTACGAGGCCGATTGAAAATTAATAAAAACAATATTGTAATTAATTTTATTATTGTATATATACGAGGTGCGCGCCATTTGAAGTTATGTTGTCATGGCGAAAAATCTGGTGCGACTTATAGAAGAGAGAAAAAGCAGAGAATGGAAGAAGATAAGAGATTGGGTAGTTTTATGGATGGATTTCTACAGCGTCAGTCTTGTGAAGAGCTATGTAATGACGATGCACATGGAAGCGGTTTAGATTCCATAGCTCATACTACCTGTGCAGGTAATGAGACCAGAAATTCGACAAATGCAGGTGGAACAAAACACTTGCAGGTAGCTTTATCAAATACTATCTGTGTTTTCTCCTAGTCGCTTTGGTACACTACGTGTATCCCACACCACCGTGAAGGACCTCCAATGTGAGATTGCAGCATTTTGTGATAAATACCATCTGGATTCATACAAATGTGCAGAGGAACTATTCAATTTCGCTGATGTTTATCATCGGTTCCATGTCACAACAGATGATTATGATGAAAATGTAAATGACGCGGTTTCTGATGATGACATGCATGCATGAAGAACCTGCTTGCACTGCCCAAAACGCTTCAATTTTTTCTGCATTAGCCATCCTCCATAATCCTTTGATGGATGCATTTCCTGAACTTTGTAGAGCCTATTCAATTGCTGTTGCCATTCCTGTCACGTCGTGTACAGCGGAATGCAGTTTCTCTGCATTAAAACGAGTTAAAACTTACCTAAGATCAACTATGATACAGGATAGACTTGAAGGACTGGTTCAAATTACAGTTGAAAGGAAACTTCTGATGTCTCTTCAGAGCGAAATTATAATTGATAAATATGGGACAGTTTCCGCGAAAATTGCCCCACGGTTAAAATGTTATAAAAATGCATCGCGTTTGAATCGCTATAATGTCCCAACGGATAACGCTATCGACTTCCTATTTTCAACAATTCATACTACACCATTTCACTATTGAAAATAGGAAGTCGATAGCGTTATCCGTTGGGAAGTTATAGCGATTCAATCGCGATGCATTTTTATAACATTTTAACCGTGGGGCAATTTTCGCGGAAACTGTCCCATATGCTAGCAGTTCAGCCGAATTATCAAGAGCGCTTCTTCTTCAATAGCTGTACTCGATTCATCTTAATCTGGTGTGTTCGATCAACGTCGTATGTTTAATGTTACAGTTCAAATATACACAATACTTCATACGACGTACTCATGCAGTACACATGTACGCCACATCAGTCTCATATGTAACGTCTGCACTGCATGCTTTTCATTTCCAGAGTATGTGGGGGGGGGGGGGGGGGGGGGGGGGGGCGCCATAGGGGGGGGGGGGGGGGGGGCGCCCTAATCATATTGCCTACCCAGCCCAATAAATAGCCACCACGCTACTGCCATGATCCCTGATATACTGCTAACTATTCTCCTTATAAATACTTGCACCATTTTTATACAGCATTCGTAGTTGAAGCTAATGTGCACAAAGGTCTAACAAGATGGTTCTGCCATGTACATAATTGTGCTATATATATATCTATCTTTGTGCGAAAGGAATAGATAATCCTACAGTGACCAATAATTCAAGTGCGTTAGTATAGTACTTGGTCAGGGAATTGGGTCGTATTCCCTGAAGAAACAAGATTTGGGCGGACCGTATTCCCTAGGGATTTGAGTCCGGGAGGGGGCCATATTTCATAGGGAATATGGTCCGCCCCGGACCGAAAATTGCCCCGGACCGTAATCACTATAACACAGGCATATAAATTCTGAAGCAAATCGCAAGTAATTTATTAGCCTTTGCAGCTTAGTCTCATTCCCAGACTCATTTACGTAAGGATTATCGCATATCCATATACTAACAAGCATTATACATAATGCTTACGTAAGTGAGACTGGGAACGACAGCTGCTAAGTTGATAAAAAAAATTATACTACAAGAAGCAGCGCACATCCGTCACGTAACGGTCCTCATACACATATTTCTAACGGCTATCGAGGTCTGTGCATCAGTTGGGCGGCCTATTCGCACCCGCTCAAAGCACCGTATGAACCACGCCGTGTTGGTTTTTGGACTTTGGACCTCCACTGATGTTGCGCCTGAATCATTTTCCGCCGCCTGGCGTGAGTTCTTCCCATTCCTGTCGCACACGAGGCAGAAATACAGGAGCGGAACGAGGACGGTACTAAGCAACGGCAACGCGTCTAGCACATAAAACGCTTGATTGGGGGGACGTCTCGCATTCGCCCCGCTTTGATGCGAGCGTTGCTGCCGTCACCGTCAGATCCACGGCGAATATCAACAGCGCGACTAACATCGCGACGAAGATGGCCGGCAGCTTTCGGAACGTCTTTTTGTGGTACAGGAGGTTCTCGTCTCTTCCCCGTACCGCAGATCCCTCGGAACAACTTGGCGGCAAGCGCGATCCCCACTGCGGCGCAGGTCACGTGCGCCACCGATTGAGTAGAAACGAAGGCCGCGGCGACGGAGTAGTAGTACGTCATCTTGCACGGTTCCGTTCCAGTTCCTTTGTATTGGCAGTTCAGGGCAGCGTACACCCGGCCCCCAGGCGCAGCTCAGGGGAATACCAGCACGACCGAAAACGGCCGCGATCTTCACCGAGCACCCTTTAAACGCTTGCTTCTTCTTACACATTGCAATCACAATGTAGAGAGAGACCCAGCACATAAGAAGGTACAGGGCAAAACGAAAATAGCAACTGGTGCAGTCGGCAACGCTGTAAATACTCCTGACGTCTTCCCTCTTGCTCGCCGGCCTGCAACTGAGCGCCATCATCAGCTGACTTGCCGATAGGAGAGCCCCAAACGTGCCATAGAATAGAAAGAAGCCGTGAACAATTTTAGCGCATCCGTGACCAATAAGGACGAAGGCGACAGTGGTAAAAGACGAAAGCAGCCCCACGCCACTCGAGGTCAGTCGCAGAGCTTCGACGTACTTGTACTTGTACTCTCCCGTGCCATTGTTGACGTTGTCCATAACACTGTTGTAGCAGTAGTCATCAAACCTCTCATCGCTGATACTACCGGCGGCCATTTTCCTGCTGTTTATACTAAACTGGAGCTAAAACTGACATTGCCAGCAATTTCGGACGCTCATTATACGTATTCCTGACGCGTAATTGCAAACGTCCGTTAATTTTCCGCGCACGCACTCGTTGAAATGTACTTACACTATTTGTCCTCTATAAGTCTTAAGCGCATATATTGATTTTTCCAGAATTCAGGGAGATCAAAGGCATTGCCTTATATCGTTCTGAACTCTAATACAAATTTTTAGTCCTCATTAGTAGTGTCCTCATTCAAGTAACTGCATTTCTATAGATAAGTATTAAACAAAGCAGTATTTTTTCATGACTTTTGTCATGCGTATTGATGAAAGAAGTTAAGTTTTCCAGACTTTGTAATGTTCATAAAATCATCAATGAAAACTTTTGACTGTATTTTAGCCTTTTACATCCTGTTTTAATAGTGTCCAAAGTCATTTTTAGTCATCAAGGTTCACTCAGCGGCCATTTTAATACTGATATTACCATTACATATACTGTTACCGTGATGACAGATTAGAGCTGAACTGGACGGGTAACTTGTTTTCCTACGTGTTAGAGGATCTTGATGTGAGTTTGTACGCTGATAATCTGAGAAGTGTCCATAATCGACTGTAGCGCAAGTTAGTGGATCGAAGTTTGGAAAAGAACTACATGTAAGAGCTGATTTAGCGAGGCGGGAGTATACACGCAGTACAAGGCACCATCGAAGGCTAATCAATACAGGTATTCACCTTTAGTATGCCTTTTATAGCCATATTTAGAACGTGGGTGTTCGGCACAGCCAACTACATCTATACTAGTTCGAAGTAACAGATACCGGGGTGCGTAGGTATCTCTGGTTTCAGTGTTTTGTACCAGGTTAAAGGTTTACTTACTGAAACCATGACTTAAACTGACTTTAACCCTAAGCAAAAGTGTACAGATAATGTACGGATAACGATGTGCCTGTGTTTGTTCTACTTTAGAAAATGGCCGGTCCCTATTTTCCCGTTTAGAACGCGTTGTAGCGACCAGGAAAATAAAGGTGCGTGTTGTATATACACCTTGAAATTAATTCGTATTTATATGGCTATGCCCTAGAGGCATATCGAATTTTTAGTACTGTGGGAAGTATACACCAAAGAAGAATAGTCATGGGTTCCTGAAACAAGCCTTATAGCTGTCGCTAAGCGGTAGGTAAACGGGCTGTTTTTCCTCTTCTTGTGGTTTTAGGTGTACATTCTGTGCATTATAGGAGCTATTTAAATCCGCAACCAAGCGTTATAGAAATTATGGATAGTGTATCTAACTTTCTGTCTGGTCCGTCTGGCAGTCCTAAAATCAGGGCTATTTGTAATGTCAATTTACTATGGAATTTAGAATGGATGTCTTCAGGTATCTCTTTAGAGATATAGGGTACAAAACCAACACGTGGATTAGGGGAAACTGTATCAAACAGTGGGAAGTTTATGATCCACTGGGAGATGGGTGTCAAGCTGACTTCCCAATAAGAATGCACAGCAAGCTTAGATGGTCATGCACCGATAGTCTACACCCAAGGTGAAGATGGAATGCTTGTTCACAAACAACAATCATTTTCAGAAGTTGTTGTTTTGAATGTAGTTAAGAAGCATTTCTGAATGTTGCATACATCATTTTATTCAAAATGCATATGAAATAAATGATTTATGTTTACTAAATTATTAAGTTGTTGGTACATTTGATATAATCTATAAGAAAATTTTCTGATCACTGCATTGTTTACTTTTAAAAATTACATTGCGTACATGCATGCACATTAAAGTACACACATAACATATTCTGCAATGCATTCAGGACTTTAATGCTATAGCATAAGCATTGTGTGCATGTACAGAAGTCATGGAAAAGTCCAGCGCACAATGCTTTTGCTAACATAAGCCATGGAAGATACAAATGTACTGATAAAAATAAGAAAGTTATGTGTATCACCAACACTGCACTAGTGCTGTTTGGTACTATATGTAGTGTGGGAGGTAATAGGTCAACCGCCTCAAGATAAGCATCAATGGCCATTATAAACATACTTGCCCTTCCACAATACCACTAAGAGTAGACATAACAATGATTATAACAGCAACACAAAAAAAAATACAGGTACTATGACTGCATGGATTGTTGAGCAGGTTCCTTTTTGGTGTGAGGCTCTGTCTGCCTCAATACCTCCTCCATACCAATAAGTAGCATTGTTTTCTTTTTGTGACTGCATACTTTTGTAGGCATTCTATGCGAGCTTCAGTTTTGATGAGGTCACCTGTTGCATCCCACTTGTTGCTAGACAAATATGCGTGCTTGGCATCATCATTATGCTTCTCAACACCTGTATGGTTTTGTATGAACAATTTTTTGTGATTCGCCTAACTCACCTTGACCTGAAAACACCCATAAATTCCCATATTGCCGCATATGATCAGGCACATGATACACCAGACAGTGCATGTAAGGTTGTCACATTGACGTTTTGATAGCCTGCTGTTTTTATACTTAGGAAATTGCTTATCCACTGCTTTGCCTATCATTAAATATACATCTTCATAAATATATGATACACATACATTGGTTGTGGACTTACCCCTCCCTGTTTAGATTGGGCATGGGAAAGCATACAATGGGATAAATAGGGGCTTTGTCAAAGGTTAGTGGGTCAAGCCTGCCTCTCTGTCTGCAAACCCCCCTCTAAACAAACTATCCCCCAAACTAGATTGTCCCATTGTCTGGTTCCAGGTTTGATATAAATGGTGTTCTAGGGAAAGCAGACATTCAGGCTTCTACCCTGATCAACCACCCAAGCCACTGACTGTGTCGTGGTGTGGCATATCTGGTCGAACCAAGGGGTGACTCAACATTACCCTTGGCCCCAGGTCAGTTCAGCGGTTGAGGGCCACCACTCTCCATGACCTCGTCATGGTAGTGGCAAGTCTGGTCACATCCAAGAGTAGCCTTGGTCCCAGGCCGGCTTGACAGGGGGGACTGCACCCCTGTCATATGCCTGACCGGTTCAGCCTGACCCCTTATGGGCAAACCAGTTATACCGCTAACATAGGGAGAATGGAAGCATGGAACATGGCTTTAATTATAGTGATGCTGTGAGCATGAGAAAGAAGGAGCATTCATGCAGCATTATGTATTGCATACTATATATATATATATCCAGGACAGTAACATATCTAATTCAGCAATGCTTACCAGATCCAGATAAGTGACATAAGCTCTGAAAGCAAATAATGGAGTGCTGAGTACCCTATGTTATTTATCACTCTGATCAATTGGTGCTGCCATCCTTTTTTACTAACACTCCAGGTGAGGGTGAGTATCACCTAACAGGAGTGGTGATCATCCCTAATTTTTTGCAGTGAAGTGGTGAGTCCAATGTTGCTTCCTTCTCACTGTTGTGGCAGGGGCAATGTATATGGGGATGAAGGGGCTTAAAGGGTAAGACAAATATAAATTCTGTAAATGTATATACACCATATCCATAATTAAGACGTAATGATGCATGAATGCTCCTTCTTTCACATGCTCACAGCATCACTATCATTAAAGCCATGTCCCATGTTTCCATTCTCCCTATGTTAGCGGGTTAACGGGTTAACTGGTTTGCCCATAAGGGGGTCAGGCTGAACCGGTCAGGCATATGAGAGGGGTGCAGGCCCCCCTGTCAAGCTGGCCTGGGACCAAAGGTAACGCAGGCTACTCTTGGATGTGACCAGGCTTGCCACTACCATGACGAGGCACCATAATTAAGGTGCCATGGCACCCTTCTGCTGCCCCTGCCTATAGGTGCCACTTTGAGGTACCATGTGGCCACAACAACCTGTGTTAAATGGATGTGGTGCACACCATGTACAGAATGGTACCAGCCTATGAACTAATCAGTGGAGTAAATGATTGTCTGTTGAAACTCAACGCATCTTCAGAGTGAAAATCCAGGTGGACGTGGATACAACGAATTTAGTTTGACCAACAGCCTCGTGATTTATAGACAACACTGCATGCATGTATACTAATACGAAGGCGTACCCGGCATCGAATCTGACGTACTTCAATCGCTTCACAAAACGCTGTTCTGTTCACTAATTGAGCCAGAAAAGCCGGACACAACTGAATACTATTGTACATATAATTTCATTGCGCGCACCTTTCGATCGACGTTTTTCTTGTAGACAGGAGCAGACTCTCGAGTCTGCAACGATGGATTATACTGAAGCACTCTCTTGGGTTGTAGTCTAACCAGGCAAAACCCAGTTATTGGTTATTGGCAGGCACAACTTAACCTTTCATACGTTAAGTAATTTGTTGAGTTAAATTAATTGCAACACTGCATGCGTAATGACGAAAAGTAATTAACTCTTCTCTTGAATCTATCGCCTCAAACGTTTAGTACTAAAATTCTTAAATCAGTACCTTTTGCATTAAAAAATATTCAAAATATTTATGAAACGTGTACAAAATCAAACGGAGCAAGTACATTCTCATGTACACAGACGATCTATGGATGTCCGAAATAGCTGGTAATGACATGTATACTGTACGCAACACTTGCATGATGCATGTGCATTATGCCACATGACATACTGAAATAGCTGTCACTGTATACGTACAACCACTCCTCCACACTCATGCATGCGTGTGTGTTAACAATATATGCATGCGTGTTTTTACTAAAGTTGCTGAGGCTTGAATTAAAGTGTTAGAACATATATAACCATACACCAAATTTTAGCCAGCTGCTGGGGCGGCGTGCAGCTCCTCCCACTTCCTAAGAGACCATTAACCGAGATGAAGATATAGGATCAGAGTTGTCTGTATAGCCATTTGTGGTACTCTATACTTGCAGTTATACATGTACCACGATGGATAGAATCTTGTATGTGCATCGACCGCATATTTGAATACATTGTGCATGATGTATTGAACTGGATTTGTTGAAAGGGCAGATTCTTGTCATTGCACCTCTGTATCCCGTTTATTGTCTGGTGTATAGATGGGGAGGAAGGGACGGTCTATTGACACTATATCCCACTATACAAGGTATGCCAGCTTTCCCCTGTCCTGTTGCTGCTGCTAAAATAAGTGGGAAATGAAATACGTGTGTTGAATGCAAACTATCTACTGAACTTCAGGCATCAAGCAGCCATTTGCATTAATCCTTAGGGAAGGGGGGGGGGGGGGGGGGGGGGGTGGGGGGGGGGCGGGGGGATTTACTTCCTGCATTCCTGCAGCAGTTGTAAACACGTGATGCATGGACAAAACCATTTGTGTACACAACAGAACAGGTGCTGATTTGGAACAATTCATAGCACATGCCAATGAGGTAGGGCAAAACTATAGGACAAAAGGTCCTAGAAGCACATGACCTGAGCTTTGCATGCATTTGGAAATGATATCAAAAGGGAGGAAAGCCTGACAAATATCTATCTGGCTGACTAGCATACCCCACAAATATAAAAGTGTGTGTGGGGGTTCCGCCCCCTCCCCCCCCCCCCCCCCCCCCCCAAAAAAAAAAGACCAGTGCATGATAACTAAGCCATATTATAGAACAAGAATGATTATGATTGTCAACTACATTACTTATCTGTCACGGTTTGAGTAGCACTTCGTAGCACTGCACCACTAGCATGCAATCACTTCATTGTTATGTTTCTTCACCCCATTTATATACACACAGAGATCCGGATATGCACAGCCAGCACCCATGTCAAAGTGCAATGATACAATTGGCTTGTGTTCGGGTCCGACTGAATCAGTGTGAATATCTGCTTAACCACTAACGCCGAAATAATTTTTGTTTAGCTACAGTTATTATTATTTATTTTTGGGGTTAATATTTGCATGATTATTAATACGTTTATTAAACTGATTATGTTATATTATTATTACAAAATTACACCAAGAATAAACACAGGAAAAAGTTATGATGACTGGATCCTACTTAATATGGCCGTAGCAACACAACGAACGAGACATGTGTTTAAGCGACCATATAGTTCATAAAGAATGACTGATTTGGGCTTTTGAAGCCTGATGGAAAGCCTCGAAGCCAGCTGGGAGAAACAGGCCTTGGCCTCAGCTCCCCATGCTCCATAAGTTATTTATTATTATTATTATTCAAGTCTAATAAATGCACATTATTATTTACATCCTTATTTCAATATATATGCACCAGATAATAAAAGGTTTATGGCGGAGGAGCTATCCTAGAAAGGATAGCTGTGGCATTGGCACACACAAGGTTGAGATTCAGCCGACCATAGATCTCGTGGACTATGGTGGACTTTGGCCAGCATGTGGAGGTGACAAGTCTGGAGGCTACAGAAGAGATGATGACTGTGGCTTCCTTTCCCCAAGCCCCATAGGTTTCCACTACCATTAGGACACATACCCAACCTAGTTCAGAACATTTAGGGTCATTGGCTTGGTGCTTCCTAGCCTCGGTGGCCTGGGCTGCAGCGGTGGCCGACACTCCCGCTTCCAACAAAGTGACAGGATTAAGCAGTGAGGTGATGCTCACATCTAATGCTGCTGTTCTGCCCAAGAACCAGTTGGGAAGTAAGATGTCAGCTGGATGGGTCTTGCTGTGGTCTCTGCTAAGATTATTGCCAACTTCTACCTTAACCCCTATGTGCGCCCGACGACAGGTTTCTACCAGGATGTCCCTAATCCTATTATGGCGAGAGACCACATCTCCACCATACTTGCAGGTAACTGCATGGTGGTCAAGGTGATCAAGTGTACTACCTGGGCACAGTGCACATTGGGAGCCCTCTGAGGTGTCAAGTCCAAGCCACCATTTGATGGCCACCTGGAAAACAGGGGGATCCAAGTGAAGCCCCAAGTTCTCAGAGGGCACAACTGAAAGCCAGGATGCAGCATGGGGGGAGGAAACTGACAGAAGGCGTGCCTTGTCGGCTACCGATGATGAATTCAGTAGCATGTTGAAAACACGATCATCCAACTTACCAGAAAGGTATTTCTGGGAGACTGATGAAGTGAGGAGAGACTCAACACTGACTGCATCTGCAGGTGAGACCAAGCTGTTGAATGTCTCTATTGCTTGAGACAGATGGTGAGATGACTGCAGACCGAAACCAGATGAGCATAAGGAGGAGATGAAAGCTGCCGATGAGTGGGGCACCGCACAAACCCCCGCTTCTGACAAAGTAAGTGTATTAAGCGGTGAGGTCACACAGATGTCGAAGGCTGCTGGCCTGCCTCTGGACCAGTTCTGGACAAGGACATCAGCTGGTCTTGTATGACTGTGGTCTGGTGTTAGGTTATTTCCGGCCTCAACTTTAACACTCAGGTGGGCCAACCTACACGACTCGGCTACAACATCGCGAAGTCTATTGTGGCGAAACACAGCATCACCCCCACGCTTACATGTGGAGGCATGATGGCCTAATGGATCGAGCACAGTGTCTGGACATAAGGAGCACAGTGATCCCCCGGATGTGTCAAGACCAAGCCACCACTTGATGGCCACTTGGAACTGGTCAGGATTTAAATGAAGGCCTAGACCTTTGGAAGGGACAACTGACAACCACGACGAAGCATGGGGAGATGAAATGAACAAAAGGCGGGCCCTGTCTGCCAAGGAAGATGAGTTGAAGAGCTGGTTAAACTGGAAGTCGTCAATCTTAGCAGATAAGGCTTTCTGTATTGGAGGCCGCTGTGCAAAGCTCTCTACTGAAACCACATCAGATGGTGAAACAGAGGAGTTAAACTTCCCAATTGCTGAGGTGAGATGCAAACTAGAGAGGGAACTAAAGTCCGAAGAACAAAGGGAAGCAATGTAAGCTGCAGCAGCATGAGATGCGCAACCCAAGACCCCCACGACTAAGACTGAGTTGAGCCTGCAACCAAGCCTCATCAGAGGTGTCTACTGCAGTGCACTGAGAAAAACAATGGCGGACATCAATGTCAAAAAGCTCCAAAGCCTTGATGGATAGAGAGGGTGGGGTAGCTCGAGCAAGATGGGCCAGTTTACAAAAGGAGCCACACAGCCGTAGAAGGACCAAGGCAACTTGGGCATCCTGGGCGCCCACCTCTTCTAGTTTGTGCAGCAGTAACTTAGCACTTGCACACTTGTTTGAAATGTAGTTGGAACAAAACTCTAAGTCACCAATAGGGACACCCAAAATAACAATATTGGGCGAGCTGGATCGTATTAACTCACCTCGGAAAAGATTTACATCTGTGGGGGAGAACACCTCACATTTAGAGAAGTTGACCAATAAACCAAGTGGGGGACCCTTTTCTTCAATCAAAGCCAATACCTTCTGAACTGCCAAGCTCGGACCAGCCACAACCCCATCATCAAGGTACCAGCTATGGAAAGACAAATTAGCACAATTAGGGTCAGAACATATGTCCTTCACCAAGATGTTCAACACAAGGCAGAATAAAAGAGGACCTAAGGGATCACCCTGTTGAACCCCACATTCAGATGTTAATGTTCCCATAGGGTGCCATAAAATTGGATGTTGACCGTAACACCACAGAACCCAGGGGTAGAGTTCTGGGAAGTGTAGAGAGCACTCAGACAGGAAGGCCTGACGTGACACAACATTAAACGCATTCCTCATATCCAATTTCAAAACTGAGAAACCCTCATCCTTCCACTGTCGATCGACGCATGCCCTCAAACCGTGTGCTATTTTCTCAGCCCCCATGGAGCAGGAAACCCCAAACTTATGTGGCTGGAAGAACTCGGCTGCCTTAGCTTTCACAACAGCACATAGACATTTGGCAGTTAGGCGGCAGAGAGTTTCGCCCACAGCTATGGGGCGAATGTCCGAAGCACAACTATCCTTGGACTTGACTAATGCTGTCAGGTTTCCACCCGCTAGGAAGGGTGAGATCAAGGCAGGAGCCCTACCAGAGGACAGAATATTGACAACCGCTTTGAGGGAGTGAAGAATTAGAGTTTGAAGTGGAACCTCAACTGCATCCAGGAGATGTTGAATCCGCAGACCTGAGGGACCAGCACCTGTCAGCTTAGGAAATGATCGTAAGACAGGGCCGAGGTTAAAATCGGGAGGTAATGTTCCATCATTGGGGGCACCTGGAAGACCAACAGGGCAACCCCCTTTGGGATGTTTAGAAACTAAGAGATTCCATGTGCTCTCATTATTGGGAGCTACTCCTTGGGAAACCAACAGCCAGCAAGCTTTGCCATACAGCCCATCCTTAGAAAGGGAAATGGCAGATGTAACTCCATCATTGGGACGAACCCTGGTCGTCTTGTTCGAATGAGATGAGCTGGCAGCACGATTCTGAGCAAAACTCCAAAGTTCACTCAAGTTACCCCCGAGCCACATGTCACAGAGTGATTCAATAGGAATGGGCTTGTTGTGTCGGCCCCCCCCCCCCCCCCCCCCCCCCCCCCCCCCCCCCCCCCGCTTTGAGGATGGTAAGAGACATTTGGGTAACATAAACAACTTGGTCCAAGCTTCAATTGAATTTTCAGCAACAACATCCCTAAGGACAGCTGACAAAACTCGTGCAAAGGAAGGCTTCGCCCTTGATGGGATAAAGCGTATAGTCGGGCATCTCAGACTACAGATATCCTGAAGGGTTGGAAGAGAGGCCTGCATATGAGTGGAAGGGACACCTCTCACGAGGGGAAGTGAGTTGCTATTACTTTGCAGAGACGATTGGATGCATTTAGACTGATAGTGAAAGGTTAGTGTTAGGTAGCAAGAAGGGGGGTTTCAACAATGTACGCTGAAGCCGTGAACTTGAATAACTTCTAATCGGTGTAATGTATCAAAGGGTCTGGAAGAAGTCTTTGGTAACGGTAAACACTTCTTGGATGCACATATGCGCCTCTTGGCGTTAAACGGTTAATGTGGTGATCTGTGGCATAACCTTCATAGCAATTGGGAAAATCTATTTAATGATGTTTAATTATGGGTGGAAGGGGGGGGGGGGGGGGGGGGGGGGAGGGGGATTACTCCCAGCTCTCACAGGAGCTAAAAGGGGTAGCTCTAGTCTACATTTATGATCTTTTTGGTTACCAAGGTTACTGCTGGGATGCAGGTTAAGCATTGTGCATGTATGTGTGTCCTTCTGATGAAAAAGAAAACGTCACACTAGAACCTCTGTGCTCCTTTTCTCTTTAAGATTGATGCAATCATAGTATATACGAGGGCTTCTTGATGATGCTCGTTAATTGAAAATCATGATAACTGAATCAGTTTGGTACTTTTCCAGGCTCTATGCTGCAAAAAAGGTACTAGCTGCCTGCACTAAAAACTGATATCCAGTCTGCCTCGCCTTCATATTTGCCTTTTGACCTTTGTTGTTCTGCTTATATGCACACGTGACTGTGACAACCTTTGGTGTAAAAAATGTGTCCATTGTCACATGCTGTTTCTTGTACTGTCTTGCATTCCACAGGTCAAGTGCTTATTATCCAGGCGTCGTTGCTAAGAGGACTAAACGTTTCATGTCGCACGCCTAAATCTGTTGCCAAATTTCATAGGCGCCGTCCAACCGCAAACGCCTGTGTCCGTCGCTTGCGCAGCACGCGATCATGTATCAATCGATTTCCGCGCCGAACCTAGTCTCGTACCCAGACCCTTATTCCCGCAGCTGCGGATGGATTACATCACCGCTACGCGGAAAGAGGGTCTGGTAAAATGCCTAACCAAAGTCGTTCTGAGAGGTACTGATTTTAGGCGCACAAAGAGCACCCGTGACGTCATTCATGGAGTGTAATTGATTAACAAGTATTAATGTAGACACGTATTATCGTCGTATGTATCGTTGCGCGGCCCCCGTCTTGAAACGCGAGGACAGAAAACAACCGGCTTCATTGACGTCAGCATCTTGCGTAGCTGCATTAGTAAATTTAGCATGTGAGTCAGGGACAGCTAAAACCGACAGCAACTGCCACAACCACAACGAGAGAGAACGTCATTACTAGTTTGGGTCTTATTGGACACAGTCATTGTGTCTTCATCACCAGATAAGCCTAATAATGTATAGGACAGGTGTTCATACAGTATGGGAGAGGTGGAGATCAGGAGTATAATATATGACTCAAAGATCTTGTCAAGTGATAAGCCTATGGCAGCGGTGAAGTCATATATTATACTCCTGATCTGCCTGATAAATTAGAATAAATTAGAATAAGGGTCTGGGTACGAGACTACGCCGAACCTGCTGCACACACGCAATCGCGCGCCACAACCAGACTAATTAGCCCTCGGCGCCATTACAAAGAATTGGATCCTCGAAAACTATCCGCTTCGTTCAACTATAAAATGCAAGGGATTGAATAGCGATCAGAAGTAACCTCAAGCTGCTGGATCAGTACGATGTACTACTTTATACCGCTGTGCGTAGCAGTGCTGTTACACGGGACAGCTGGGTGCAACGATACCTGTTCCTCTATTCTGGCAGTCAACGGCTCCGGAGAATTTGACGTTGACTGCAACAGCGGAGTGACTGCCGAATATTTCAAGTGCATATCTGCATCGACCGGCTGCGATGATATCGCCAAATCAAGGATTGCTGAACACAATATTATCCCACAGCATGGTCAAAAGAGAGGTGGGGTTGTGGATTATCATGATCGTGTTCTTGGTTTGGATGCTGGTGCTGGCTTTCGTGCGAGTTTAAGAGAGGCACTAACGAGACTACGCCGGAGATACCTCTGATAACGTGCTCTGAGTCCGGGCTTTGCGTGTGCAATAACAGAGGTGAGTAAGCTTGCCCGATATGTCATCGATTTATAATATTCTGATACATAGCCATTAAAGGGACAGCCGAGCTAGACGTGTCAACGAGCGGAGGTGCACGTGCTGAAAGCATCACATGGGGCCTACTACTGGTGGCGCCTTTCATCATGGAACTATCCAATCAGCTATTTTAAGGCATAACACGAAATGCAATTAATCGGTGCTTTGCCTTTGATGTTGACTTATGGTGTATCTCGAGTAGACCTGACACCCTGTAAAACGTTTGCGAGCAAATACTAGGAAAACGGTCGTAAAGTCATTATAAAAAGTGATCTGGGACTAGTTTCGGCCCCAGTTCCTTAATACATCACAGCTGCGAGGCGATGTATTACATCACCGAAATGCATATGAAAGCGATGAATAATTTTAACCGTTGGCGGAATGGAAATTGGCTCCCTTCCTCTCCTCCTATTGTGCAAAGAACTGTTTCCATATAGATTGATTCTCCACCAACCATCATTGTGCATCAGGACACCCACGCTATGTAGGATTGACTCCATGGGGGCGTGGCTTTCGATCGAGCGTTTAAAAACGATCATTGGAAAAAAAATGCGTCGAATCATTTTCTGATGATTTGTTAGAGGAAATCCTATGGTCAGTCACTGTGAATAGTACTTTCTTTAACCCCCCCCCCCCCCCCCCCCAAACTAGCCATTATGAATATATTATTGGCGAGACTGACTGGGTCCCCGCAAATTAGCACATTGTCACGTGTTGTACTCGATCACGAGCGACATGTCTCAGCCAAGAAAGACGATGAAGCAAATGGCGTTGAACGAACTCTTTTGTAGGTATTATATATATACAAGTAAATAAAAACATTCTCTAACGAGAAAGTTGTTGGTATATAGGATTGACCAATGGTGGTGTAAAAAGCATGGAAACAGGAGTGACAGAAATTTGACTGGAAAATTGAAATAGGCCTATATTTAGCCCATTACTCAGGCATGTAGGTCCGTGGGTCCGTGTACCTTTAGAGCACTCCACGTCCCAATCAGTCAAAATCATTGGAATATGATTTTATATCGCGAAATTGATGCAAACCTCTAATTACTGGACCGCAAGTGTAGTCGTTTGGAATATACGTCACCGCGCATATAAATATCTAAGCTTCTAAACTTCAAATGGCCGAATGCTCAAACTTGTTTGGAATTTTACTACCTTGTACGATTCGGACTAAATTCATTCCCAGTTGCCTTATTTATAAATTTACTCGGTTTTCGCTTCAAAAATCTGAACTTTTAAACTCCCGATACTCAACGGTTCAAATATTTAGAAATTTAGGTTTTTAGTTGTAACTCGCTTATACATCCATCGTCCAAGCCTCGGTTATCACTTTGAAAATTTTCATGACTTTTGGTGCAAAACTCAAACTTGGTCGAGTTCTATCCCGAAGATGTCAAATCTGTTTATGTATTTGGTTTATCTATATCCTCGTCTGTCCGGTTCCAGGAACCCACGCCGCTGAAGTTAATTGGGCTGAAGCTTTGTGAGAATAAAAAAGAAGTACGCAAGCCTGAGCTATAAACGGTTACGTGCCGGGTATACGCGGACTTCAAAGTTAGTGCCAGTGGCATCGTAGTATTTTTTGGTAAAGGCACACACTGATGGCTGCTATGCACATATGCATCCCTGTCACAGTTGTCTAAATAATCTAAGCAAACATGCGGACAGGGAATGTCTGTGTGTACATGTACACGTACAGGTTTGCATTTGCAAATGCAGCCAGCATTATGGTATGTAATGGTATTGTGTGTGTGCGTGCGTATGTGTGTGCGTGTATGTGTGTGTGTGTGTGTGTGACTGTGTGTGTGGACTATGTGTGTGCAAGGGGTTCATGTATTAATTTGTGGGTGTTTTTGATTGGCTTACCTTTGGACTGTGGCCACACCCTCTTACATATTATGCTATCAGCTTGCTTTTTTAAAAAAATTCTTCCTTTTCAGTACCATTAGTGCATGCCTCCCTCTCTGGCCCCTCCTCCTCATAAATGAGGATATCAATAGAAGTTAGCTGCAGTACTCCATGATGACCACACCCACCGAGCCATCAATATACTGTGGTTTGAGGAAATCTAATCTGGCCATGGTATAGCACTCGACATACGTGCCAATGCTCTGTAAGGCAATTTCATTGGCTTACAGACTAAAATTCAAGCAAATGGATGCTTAATGCAGCTCATCCAGGATGGGTGGGTTGTTGGTATAAACAACCTTGCTTGTATAGTACCTACATTAGACCTTTAACAGTAGTCAACTAGCTGCCACACCCCCTGCAATTGTTGCATGTGAAAATCCATTCCATTTGATGTATACTCTATCTACCCTCCAGGGATTGTTCCAGTTGAAGCCATTACCACTTGTCTTTGACATGCTTTTGGGCTTAGACTACCAACCTAGTTTGTCTATAATCTCATCACCTCTCGTTCCCACGACCATAAATACCTAAATACCAAACCTAATTTCCTACACAGCCATGCCAGAGATTATAGTAGGGGATTGGAAGCTGATCATGCACTTTCGCTATACCTATGCACTGAACATCCGAGGTAGTGTTAATATACCTCTGAATTTATGGATTTTGGTGAAGGACCATTGGATTTGGAGTTGACTCTCTTACAAAGTAAGCAAACATGAACATCCCAGTGGGAGGGGCCAGTGGTCTCCCTCAGAACCTTGATCTTGGATTTGAAGTGGAAGTAGCTGCTTGTGTCCAAGATTACAAGTAACAGTGACATATATTTTTATGAATGTACAGATGGACGCAATGGTACACACTGTCATCTCATGTGCACTATCTACCCTGAACACCACAAGTGCAGCAGAAAGCTTTTCAAGCACACTGTAACAGTCATAGGCTTTCACTTTAGCTGGTCTGTGTGCTGTGGAATTCTTCCTAGCCTAAATTTTGATCCACCCATGCCTGAAAACAAAATTAATTTCAAACCATAAACGTGACCCAAAATGTATATTGGCATATGCATGGGGTTTTGACCGTACTAAAATATTGGTGTCAGTTTCAAGCTGCATTATAGTAACCACACAACACAACTTCAAGCTGTATCCTGTGTACCAAATGAGGATCTTGCAGCAAAACATCGGCAAGGATCACTCTTAAAAGTTAAAACCTTCATCAATGCACAAGACTACAAATTTAAAGCACAAAAAAGAAACTAAAGCTTTAACAGGTAACGAGCAGTTATCCAGGGCAAATATCCATCCTTTCACTAGTTTGAAGCAAAAAAAATAGCGGATATGAATTTGGCTAACATAAAAAGACTGCATTGTCAAATCATAGTCATAGAGCTACATTTATTTATTGATCAAGTTACAGTAAACAGTTGGTACAGTTTATACCAACAACCCATCCATCCTGGATGAGCTGCATTAAGCATCCATTTGCTTGAATTTTAGTCTGTAAGCCAATGAAATTGCCTTACAGAGCATTGGCACGTATGTCGAGTGCTATACCATGGCCAGATTAGATTTCCTCAAACCACAGTATTATTGAGGGCTCGGTGGGTGTGGTCATCATGGAATACTGCAGCTAACTTCTATTGATGTCCTCATTTATGAGGAGGAGGGGCCAGAGAGGGAGGCACTAATGGTACTGAAAAGGAAGAATTTTTTTAAAAGCAAGCTGATAGCATAATATGTAAGAGGGTGTGGCCACAGTCCAAATCAAATACAATACATGAACCACACAGTCACACACACAGACACACACACACAAACACATACACACACATACGCACGCACACACATAATAGGCCCTTTTCGTCACTCGGATGCTGTGAATCAACATGGCGGATGTGTATTAATTTATATTGTGTGACACTGACGTATGTTAGATTACGGAGCGGTCACATGACACAGGAAAAGGGCCTATACCATTACATACCATAATACTGGCTGCATTTGCAAATGCAAACCTGTACGTGTACATGTACACACAGACATTCCCTGTCCGCATGTTTGCTTAGATTATTTAGACAACTGTGACAGGGATGCATATGTGCATAGCAGCCATCAGTGTGTGCCTTTACCAAAAAATGCTACGATGCCACTGGCACTAACTTTGAAGTCCGCGTATACCTGGCACGTAACCGTTTATAGCTCAGGCTTGCGTACTTCTTTTTTATTCTCACAAAGCTTCAGCCCAATTAACTTCAGCGGCGTGGGTTCCTGGAACCGGACAGACGAGGATATAGATAAACCAAATACATAAACAGATTTGACATCTTCGGGATAGAACTCGACCAAGTTTGAGTTTTGCACCAAAAGTCATGAAAATTTTCAAAGTGATAACCGAGGCTTGGACGATGGATGTATAAGCGAGTTACAACTAAAAACCTAAATTTCTAAATATTTGAACCGTTGAGTATCGGGAGTTTAAAAGTTCAGATTTTTGAAGCGAAAACCGAGTAAATTTATAAATAAGGCAACTGGGAATGAATTTAGTCCGAATCGTACAAGGTAGTAAAATTCCAAACAAGTTTGAGCATTCGGCCATTTGAAGTTTAGAAGCTTAGATATTTATATGCGCGGTGACGTATATTCCAAACGACTACACTTGCGGTCCAGTAATTAGAGGTTTGCATCAATTTCGCGATATAAAATCATATTCCAATGATTTTGACTGATTGGGACGTGGAGTGCTCTAAAGGTACACGGACCCACGGACCTACATGCCTGAGTAATGGGCTAAATATAGGCCTATTTCAATTTTCCAGTCAAATTTCTGTCACTCCTGTTTCCATGCTTTTTACACCACCATTGGTCAATCCTATATATACCAACAACTTTCTCGTTAGAGAATGTTTTTATTTATTTACTTGTTTCATTAGTTTTTTCCTCTGTCGTAGTAGCGCGTCTTTAAATGTTGTCACAAATTCATTTTAATTTTCGAAGGGAGGGAGGTTAAAAAATTTAATAATTGAAATTATAAGTATATGAGTTTTTAATGTACTGTACGGTTCCCCTGGCTTGTCCTCATCCTCTCCCCCAGCCTCGTCTCTGACCTCGGCAGCCTGGTTCAGGCCATGGGAGCCATGCGGGTGGTGGTGGCAGCGGCCAGGGTGGCAGCAGGCGAAGTGGTGGTGGGGGCACTGGTGCCAATACTGTATAGTGGTGCTCCTGCTGCTTCTGCTGCTGCTGCTGCTGCTGCTGCTGCTGCTGCTGCTGCTGCTGCTGCTGCTGGCGGTGGGGGCAGCGCTGCTGCTGGTGGCGGTGAGGGCAGCTCTGCTGCTGGTGGCGGTGGGGGCAGCTCTGCTGCTGGTGGCGGTGGGGGCAGCGCTGCTGCTGCTGCTGCTGGTGGCGGTGAGGGCAGCTCTGCTGCTGGTGGCGGTGAGGACAGCGCTGCTGCTGCCTGCTGCTGGTGGAGGTGGGGGCAGCTCTGCTGCTGGTGGCGGTGGGGGCAGCTCTGCTATTGCTGCTGCTGCTGCTGGTGGCGGTGAGGGCAGCTCTGCTGCTGGTGGTGGTGAGGGCAGCTCTGCTGCTGGTGGCGGTGGGGGCAGCGCTGCTACTGCTGGCGGCGAACGGTAGGGGGGCAGCACTGCATCTGACAGAGAGTATAGAAACAAAGTCCAAGGATTTAGTTTTTACCTTTTTCGTTCTCAGCAAGCAAAGTGCACTATTTGGCAGGTGAGTCGCTTTTATACATGAAAAGCCTTTACACATGTGCGGCTGTGCTATAATTCTATTGGTCCAATTTCATTGGTACATCACCAATTGGTGTACATATTCATGACCTCACAGAAAAGGGGGAGTGGTTGTGTGTGTGTGTGTGTGTGTGTGTGTGTGTGTGTGTGTGTGTGTGTGTGTGTGTGTGTGTGTGCTAAAATTCTATTGGTCCAATTTTATTTCTATTCACTGGATTGGTCTGCATAACTCATGACCCCCCAAAGGTGCCATTGTGCTGAAAATTGGAGGAAGTTGTTCATGCTCCAAATTAAAAGGTGTTAACAATGTTTACATGGGAATGACCTCCCCTCCAATGATGAATGGACATTTGGAACAGTGACTTTGTCCTCAACACTTCTTCACTAGTGAGCTTGCGACACTCATTCACTCATTTGTACATTTCTATTTCAAGGGGTGCATGGTATCCTTATCTCTGTCCCCTATCTCCTCTGCCACTACACACCTACCATTGAGATCTACTGCTCAACCCTAGCAAATGCAATTAAATTCATACAAAGTTGCAGGCGGGCTGCCGTTGTACATCAGATAAGGAAGCCTTTTTGTACATCAGATTAAGGATGACACCCCAATATTCACAGGTCACAAAGTACAGTACACAACAGTTGGGTCACCATGCATGCTTTACATGTGAAGTGAATCAGATCCCTTACATGCGTGCTGTACACATGTTGCATGCACATCTTCCTATAGCTTTTTAATGCTAGTGCAATACAACATGCCATGATATACCTTTGGGTGGTAGTGGTAGTTCGGTGACCCCTGCGATACCGCTTCCTCTCGGCAGCACGTTTAGCCAATCGGACAGCGGGGTCATTCCAATACCGATTCCTTTCAGATGCCTTAATGGCAGCTGAATTGTCCTCGTATTTCTGCCTTTTAGCAGCGCGGTTCTCCTCGACGTCCTCTTGATATCGCTGCCTTTTAGCAGCACGGTTCTCCTCGAGGCCCTCTTGATATCACTGCCTTTTAGCAGATGGCTTAGATTCAATATCTGCGTTGTAGCTGTCGCGTACAGAGGCCTTCGGGATCGGCCTTGTAGCTGTCGCGTACAGAGGCCTTCTTCTTTTCGGGATCGACCTTGTAGCTGTCGCGTACAGAGGCCTTCTTCTTTTCGGGATCGGCCTTGTAGCTGTCGCGTACAGAGGCCTTCTTCGTTTCGGGATCGGCCTTGTAGCGCGCTCGGGCTTTAGCCTTGTTTCCTTGTGATAAAATATCGTCTTGCTTTTGAAGGTATTCCGCTCGTTGCTTAGATCTCTTTTTTCGATTATGCGAAGGCATTTAACTTCACTAGCCAAAGTATTAAACGGTCTAAAAGTAGCCATTTTGTTGGCTATTTGGTTATGTTATGTGTTTATATCATTACGCTTTTCGCTTCAGCTGTCAAGAGGATCTCACATGAGCGTGTGCGCAAAATGATAAAATCTGAAGCTTTTCTGATGTGTACTACAGCTCAGGAAGATTGAAGACGAACGTGCAGTGGTTTGCTGGTTGAAGATGTAAGTACAGAAAGTATTATGATTTTATTCTTTTTTTTGGAGGAGGGATAGCAGCTACAACTTGTGGGGAAATACTTATTAGGTGTTCCTTCACTATACATAGGAGATGCTGTACTTTATCAGTAATTGCAGTGTATGATAGGCTAAGTCGTGTGAACTTAGCATGAATGGACTCAGCCCCTTGTTCGCCAAGTAGGCCAAATCCAACATGGAAAGATTTTGCCCATGGAACAGCATGGTCTTCCAATAGATGCATTATTATGGGGACTGTTGCCTGGGGGAAGGATTCACGGAAGAACGTCATGAACTCTCCCACGGCCTCCTCTGTAAAAATACTGTTGTCATAGTCACATAAACACCTGAAGGTCCATTACCAACCTAAGGCATGAGCTTGTGTCTCATCAATGAAATTGTGGTCGTAGATGTTATGGCATCTTGCAAACATTGAGAATGCTTTAACCAGGATCTCAGTACGATGTTCTGCCTGTGTAGATCGATGAGGCAATTTATTCTTGGCTGTTTCACATAGAGACCTGCACAGCTTCTGAATGTTGCATTCCTGAAAAAGTGTAGGAGATGTCTCATTCATGTGGTTGTACGTATTGCACTTATGGTACCTTTAGAGCCTGATGTACATGATTTCCAACAAAAGCACCACCAAAATACTGTTGACGGTGCACTCCAATTGACTGTAATGCATCATCCAACGCCTTAACAAAGGGGCCTTCTTTTTTAGAAAACCCCTTTTCCACAATAGCTTTAGATTTAGCTACCTCTGCTTCCTAGCAAAATCATGGCCTGTATTACACATTTTTTATGTGTAGTGCATATGGCTTACTAGTTTTCCAAGATATTTCTTTTTTTCTTCACATTGCACAAAAAAATCAGCGGTGACTGGGTCGTTCTCCCCAATCACCAGGGATACATATGTTGTCATTTGCTGCAATACAGCATATGCCTCCTCGGCTTGCTTTAGCTCAGATTGCAATGAGCGAAGCATTTGCAGCTCTTGGCTATATGTGTCAAAGCTGGAGTGGGCTTCCTCACTTGAAAGCAGGGCTAGTTCAAGGTCGAGGGCATGACACTCATCTTCAAGCAAACCATAAAGCTTTGTAAAGATGCCCAATGTGATGTGAAGCCCGGGGGGGCAAACCTGGGTGTGTATGTGCACACGTATGTTGTGTATGCATGTATGTGTAGTTATGCAAAAATATTTTACGAAATGCATGTTTACCTGTTCAATAGGGATGTTGAATATAGGTTCCGTGATGCAGTTGTAAAAGTGCTTTACTTGTTTCCTGCGCACTCCTGATGCAATGTAGCGCTGATGGTCAGTGCATATGGATTCATATGTTCTTGGAGGTGCATGTCCTCTGGCTGAGAGAGGTTTTACCATGTTCTCATGGAAGACCAAGCAATACAAGCATGGGTAGCATCCTATAACAAAGGTGAAATATTGGTACGCATTTTTTTGGGCCCCAGTTTCTCACATACCACTTGCTCCAGATAGCCCATACATTCTAGTAATGAACTCGTAGTCCCCACACATGAACAACTTGATTGTGTATTGCCTGTTTGTGTAATGTTCATTTTATTCTTTATGCTGTCATGTTAGATAACTGTTCCTACCTCCATTGCATCCCTTGCAGATGTGCTACTTGATCTTTGTAACGGTCAAGTGCTATGCGGAGGTTGGTAACAGTGTCGTCCGCTTCAAAGCAGCAAAACACGCAGGTGTTGTGGACTGAGTTAGGCGCTGCAACATTCACTATTTGGAAGTTCATCTTGAATGAGCCGCCTCCTTTGTCCCCTCCAAGCTTTAGCCATATCTCACTAGCAGGAATGACCCCATCATGCCAGGTAAGCCGTCCTGTCCTGCATTAGGTTTCAAAACAAATTAATTGTATATCTGGTGTGTGTGCCTTAAGCACCCCTAACCTTTGATTCTCTTCCAAAAGGTCAACAACCTTTAGAACCACATCTGGAATGTAAACTAAAGCAGCTACCCTAAGCTCCTCACCACCAGAAGTGGATGGAAATGAAAAGAGAGCCATCTCTCCTTTCAAGTTGCTGCCCACAATTCGTCTGCAGATGTAGCGCATCCTCTCCTCCCCAGCTAGAGATACTCCTGATGCTTTGAGCCACCTGGACAAGTAATAGGTTACTTTTTATGATGTGTATAAAGTTCTTTACCGTCTAAGAATCCTCAGTCTATTCCAGGGAATAGTAAGGCCAGTTTTAATGGCCAATACTTCAGCTGGGCTAATTGAGACGTTTGTTATCCCTGCCTTCTCCAGTAATGACTTCTTCTCTTCATCATTCAATGTGAGCACCTCACTCTCAAGCAGGGCTGATGGTTCCCCTCCACTGATGACACTTCTAGCTGTGTGCATCTCTGAACACCGTGTTTTGACAGTCCTGGAACAAGCAGCCGTAGTTGGATGCCGGGCTCTTGTTAACTTCATGAATATCATTGGCTACAAGGTATGGTCAAACATAACATAACAATTTAAGTGGCACTGAATACCCTCCTGTAGCCAGCTGTACTGTGGCTTGATCCGGACTGGTGGCCCTCTTCAACAATCCCGCTGCTTCTCTTTCCTCACCAGGAGTAAGGGATTGTGTGCACTCATGGTCTTCATAGTATCCAGCCTTTACATCCCTATGGCACACTACACACTGAACCAGTACATCTTTTAGCAGCAGTTGTATAAGGTTGGATGCTGGTCTGATCTCAGTGGAGACCAAGCCACCATCCAGCAAGCAGCAAGGGCACACTGTGGCTGAGGCTGTCACTCGCTCTACAATGCAACTGGTGCAGGCCAGCTTTCCACATGGTAGCTCAAGGGGCTGTGAAAGCACGTTTGCACATACCACACATTTCAACTCCTCAAGGACAGTCGTGTTGTTCTGGCTTGACAATGGTGGGTACGGCTCCCGTGAGAAGACTGGAGGAGGGGCAATATTCCAGAGATGTGCAGCTACCATGTTTGGTGTGAGGCCTGGTTGACGTCCTCTGCCAACAGTGAGCTTTCTGGAGTTACCTCCTTTTGCAATAACTCTGAAGTGCTCACACACCTGTGTATTGCATAGAATGTTACATGTGTGAACTCTAGCAGGGATGCAGTATATATGTACCTTACACCCTTCATTTCTATGTTCCTCCCATTCAAATGGTGTCAGCGTACACTTATGGTGCACTTTTTCTGCCTAGGCACAGATGATTCTCCTCATTGAAAGGTGACAGCACTCACAAAAGCGTTCTGGGTGCATGTGAGCAATGTCAGTGGAGGTGTTGATTGCAAAAGCTGTTAACAGATCATCTGCGAATCCTTTGCACTCATAAGTGCTCTTCTTTTGCCCACTCTTCATGAGCCTCTTTCCACAAACTCTGCAGTGCAGCGGTAGTTGTTCTGTGTGGTAATCCATCCCTGTAACCCGCAACATGCATCGATTATTCATAAGATACACTCGAGGTTTTTCTGGTGACAGAAAATTCGTGACCAGATCTGGTTCGTCAGTTCCGTTAGTGACATGCCTTGGCTTGACCGACAGACTAGTCTTACCTCCAGATTAACTTCGGGTAGCCCGTTCTATTCGATCTCGTTCCCACCTAACCGAAATAAGTACCGCATGGGGTTATAAACACTGCTTGCGCATACGGTAGGCCTGAAATTTGGAAAGTGTGTGAGGACTATAAATAAAAGAGCATGAAAGGTTGTGTTGTATAATAGTTTAAAATATTGCATTACTACTTATTCTGAGAAGTTGTGAGCTTTGAAACATAAGCATTTTTAATGAGGTGTTTCTTCGCTATCTATTAGACAGGTACCGTAATGTTCTAATTATAAACCTAGTTTCCAGCCGCATACAACCGTGCGATAGGAACATCAAATAAATTTCGTGCAGTTCGGACTGCATGCTGTAAAATAACTTCATTAATCATCAATAAACCAAATAAACTTCTGCAATAACTTCATATCCTATATAGAACTTTCTACCGCATGAGGTACTTCTCGCTGTAGTCTTTCTAGATGTCTATATGACCTTAAAGGGCACCGTGCAGGTGAATTCCGAAGATATTGGTGCTATTGCCGTTATTCAAAACCGTTCGTAGCTCGAGTTATACCTTCCTAAGGAAGAAGAAGAAGACGACAAAGAGATAAGCGATCCGTTTCTCCGTTGTCCCTCCAGACGCGAGTGAAGTTTTTTTAATGATATTCATCAATCCTCAATCAATCCTATTAATATTGAACCTGCTGCCGCAGGTTCAGATTAGTGCATGAGATTTGGGTTCATACAAGGAGTAGCTATATGGGAGAAGGATATGGTAATTTTCAGTGCTCAACCCTAGCAAATGCAATTAAACTCATACAAAGTTGCAGGCGGGCTGCCATTGTACATCAGATAAGGAAGCCTTTTTGTACATCAGATTAAGGATGACACCCCAACATTCAATAGACAGGTCACAAAGGAGAAAGGACTACACAACAGTTGGGTCACCATGCATGCTGTACATGTGAAGTGAATGATTTTGTGCAGATACCTTACATGCGTGCTGTACACATGTTGCATGCACATCTTCCTATAGCTTTTTAATACTAGTGCAATACAACATGCATGTCATGACATACCTTTGGGTGGTAGTGGTAGTTCGGTGACCCATGCGATACCGCTTCCTCTCGGCAGCACGTTTAGCCAATCGGACAGCGGGGTCATTCCAATACCGATTCCTTTCAGATGCCTTAATGGCAGCTGAATTGTCCTCGTATTTCTGCCTTTTAGCAGCGCGGTTCTCCTCGACGTCCTCTTGATATCGCTGCCTTTTAGCAGCGCGGTTCTCCTCGACGTCCTCTTGATATCGCTGCCTTTTAGCAGCGCGGTTCTCCTCGACGTCCTCTTGATATCGCTGCCTTTTAGCAGCGCGGTTCTCCTCGACGTCCTCTTGATATCGCTGCCTTTTAGCAGCGCGGTTCTCCTCGACGTCCTCTTGATATCGCTGCCTTTTAGCAGCGCGGTTCTCCTCGACGTCCTCTTGATATCGCTGCCTTTTAGCAGATTGCTTAGATTCAATATCTGCGTTTGTAGCTGTCGCGTACAGAGGCCTTCTTCTTTTCGGGATCGGCCTTGTAACTGTCGCGTACAGAGGCCTTCTTCTTTTCGGGATCGGCCTTGTAGATGTCGCGTACAGAGGCCTTCTTCTTTTCGGGATCGGCCTTGTAGCTGTCGCGTACAGAGGCCTTCTTCTTTGGGATCGGCCTTGTAGCTGTCGCGTACAGAGGCCTTCTTCTTTTCGGGATCGGCCTTGTAGCTGTCGCGTACAGAGGCCTTCTTCTTTTCGGGATCGGCCTTGTAGCGCGCTCGGGCTTTAGCCTTGTTTTCTTGTGATAAAATATCGTCTTGCTTTTGAAGGTATTCCGCTCGTTGCTTAGATCTCTTCTTTCGATTACGCGAAGGCATTTAACTTCACTAGCCAAAGTTTCGATAGGAACACCATATAAATTTCGTGCAGGTCGGAGTATTTTTACTGCATGCTGTAAAATAACTTCATTAATCATCAATAAACCATAAACTTCTGCAATAACTTCATATCCTATACAGAACTTGCTACCGTATGAGGTACTTCTCGCTGTAGTCTTTCTAATGACCTTAAAGGGCACCGTGCAGGTGAATTCCGAAGATATTGGTGCTATTGCCGTAATTCAAAACCGTTCGTAGCTCGAGTTATACCTTCCTAAGGAGGAGGAGGAGGAGGAGGAGGAGGAGGAGGAGGAGGAGGAGGAGGAGGAGGAGGAGGAGGAGGAGGAGGAGGCGGAGGAGGAGGAGGAGGAGGAGGAGGAGGAGGAGGAGGAGGAGGAGGAGGAGGAGGAGGAGGAGGAGGAGGAAGGAGGAGGAGGAGGAGGAGGAGGAGGAGGAGGAGGAGGAGGAGGAGGAGGAGGAGGAGGAGGAGGAGGAGGAGAGGAGGAGGAGGAGGAGGAGGAGGAGGAGGAGGAGGAGGAGGAGGAGGAGGAGGAGGAGGAGGAGGAGGAGGAGGAGGAGGAGGAGGAGGAGGAGGAGGAGGAGGAGGAGGAGGAGGAGGAGGAGGAGGAGGAGGAGGAGGAGGAGGAGGAGGAGGAGGAGGAGGAGGAGGAGGAGGAGGAGGAGAGGAGGAGGAGGAGGAGGAGGAGGAGGAGGAGGAGGAGGAGGAGGAGGAGGAGGAGGAGGAGGAGGAGGAGGAGGAGGAGGAGGAGGAGGAGGAGGAGGAGGAGGAGGAGGAGGAGGAGGAGGAGGAGGAGGAGGAGGAGGAGGAGGAGGAGGAGGAGGAGGAGGAGGAGGAGGAGGAGGAGGAGGAGGAGGAGGAGGAGGAGGAGGAGAGGAGGAGGAGGAGGAGGGGAGGAGGAGGAGGAGGAGAGGAGAGAGGAGGAGAAGAAGAAGAAGAAGAAGAAGAAGAAGAAGAAGAAGAAGAAGAAGAGACGACGACGACAACGACGACCGACGAATAATTTAGGACTGGGCACGAGGAACAGGAATTCGTTTGTTTCTCTAAAAGCACACCGTTTTATGATACGGAACAAACGTAGAACTGTAGATCTTTGAGTTCTCGTTCCATCGTGACAAAGAGTAAGCGATCCGTTTCTCCGCTGTCCCTCCAGACGCGAGTGAAGTTTTTAATGATATTCATCAATCCTCAATCAATCCTATATTGAACCTGCTGCCGCAGGTTCAGATACACAGTATGTCATGCACGGGTATGTGACTGTATTTCATACTACTGATCGAAAGGCCCTTGGCTCATCTCCAATCTTGGGCATTAAGTATATTATGAACACTGAATTTATATTGGACGCACCCTTTGGGCCCCCCCCAATCCTGTTTACGTTCCTCCTACATGTACACTGCTGTTGATGAGGCGCGGTTTGCTGTTAAGCAATGGTGCCGTACTTATTTACAGCTATTGTTTATTCGTTACGCTGCTGACATGCAACGTGACATAATAGAGAGATATTCCCATGTGCCATTCGTCCGTGGCCATTCTACGTACCATTACTGATAGGACTAAGATATACCTTATATCATAAGATGGGGCTTCAGCAATGGCTGGTACTCACACTGGTAATCAAGCAATTTAATCGTCTTGCCCTCTAGTCGCTCTCATATATTGAATTTATTAATAACACGTTCCTGCACAGAACATGGTATTTGTGATACGATACAGGTCATAAATGAAGTATATTTCATAATTCTCCTAAAAGGCAAAGATTCTTGGAGTTAGTGCTTGATGTATATATTCTGAGCTACATGCATGTAAAAATAAATAAAAGGCCTTTTTAAGACCAGATGGGTCGAGAGGTATGACTGTTTGGAAAGGTTTTACAATCTCTATGGTTATATATTTGCATGTCTTGATGCCATGAACAATCCAACTGGGTACCCCAACCTCCAAAAGGCAGGTGTGCCCCATGATGACTGGTGTTGGGATACACCCACTAGAATAAAGGCAGAAGGTCTAAAACAATCACTTGCTACAGTAAGAACATTCTTTCATTGATAGTATTACTTCATGGCCTTGACCCTCGCAAAGGAGCATGCATCAAACTTCAGAAGCATGATGCTGACATTGTAACTGCTTACGGGCCTATTGACCTTGCTATTGAAGAAGTATCTTACATGTCTTATACATGAGAGAAGATTTTGATAGTGTATGGAGTGAGTGAGTGGTTTGGAGAGGCTGAATCATTGGCTACTGACATAGGAGCAGTAATTACAATTCCTAGGATTTGTAAGGTTCAACAGCATCGTTCAAATGTTCCAGCCGATTCACCAAGTGAAGAACTCTTTTGGAATGAAGGCAGACGTGAAGACAAACCAGAGGATTTGATGGATGCATTGCCATATGCAGATGAAGACATTTTTCCAAATACTCGCCAACTAGTTTTAATTGGATGTACAACACCGATTGGAACTTGTCAGGCAGAATAGTCTTTTTCAGTTGAGACGAATAAACGAAGAAAAACACAGTTACGTTCAACAATGACCGAAGAAAGGTTGACAGGTCTAACCATGATATCTATCCACCATGCCGAGTGTTTGTTGTTACAAACCGAAACTATTGTACGACGATTTGTGCAAGAAAAACCAAGGCGTTTGTTTTGCAAATCTATTTTGTTTGATGAGTCAGAAGATTAGACTGTTTACTTTATGTTCTCTTCATGTGTTTGATCATTATAAAGCTGTGTAAATTCAAACTTTTATCAGGCCGAAAACCTACAATGTGTTTCAAAAAGCGGCGGCATCTTTAGTTTCCTGGAAAAGCGACTGGGGCTACACCCAGACCCCTTTAGGGAGGGGCCTACCCCTCCGTACACCCTCCCCCTTTTTTTTTTTTTTTTTTATTTTTTTATTTTTTACCCCCCACCCAATATAAATTCGTACGTCCGCCTCTGATTGATTAACAAAGTAGTCCATCTAGTCGTATAGAAATTTTATAGATCAGAGCACATGCATTGGCCAAGGATAATATGAACTAAATGATTTCCTACCTTGAGCCTTTTACTGAGCGCATGCAGTTGCATTTGGAATAGGGGACTTCTTGAATGTTAAGGGTGCCTCTACTTAACTGATCAGCTGCTTCCGAAGATCCTCGTCAAATTCCTTGCCTCCATCGCCTCCTTTAGCTTTTCTGCGTGTTAGTGAAACGCATCTTGAAGAATGTTCTATGGCCATAACATAATGAAACCGTGCCATTTTTAAATTATAAGATTATATATACAAACCAGTGGTACGCAGTCTTTGGCTCCTGTCTTTGAGGCTTGTGGTTTTTCTACTTCTAAAGCAAGGTTACATAATTCGATTAGAATTTGTAATGACTGCAATGCATATGTGTACGTACAGTTGATCATGACTTACCGCCTAACTGTGCTACGACATCTTGCATAGTGGAAACGCGCGTTCATTTAGCTCCTCCAATTGCAAGATCTGTTCTTCCATTAGACATATCTGGCTACGAAGTACTCTATCTGTTTCATGGTCTGCTAGAGCAGAGTTTCGTGTTGCCTTCCAACTTCGAGACGACATTTTCAAAGCACGTGCACGTGTACTGCACGTATGTTGTGAAGAGCAAAATGCCAAGAGTCTGTGTTCAGAAAAGAGTGGGACTCTATGCCTGCAATTGTGCAACATGCAAGAAAAAGTACCGTTATTCTTAAGCGACTGTTTGTAGACACCGTAACATTTACGGGACTGAGGTTGGAGAGGCAGACAAAAAAGACGTTTGTGCGCAAATTTCAAAGCACAGTATGTCATGCACGGGAATGTGACTGTATTTCATTATAAAATTTAAAAAAGTGATCTGGGACTAGTTTCGGCCCCAGTCCCTTGATCCATCACAGCTGTGAGGCGATGTATACGTATTACATCACCTAAATGCATATGAAAGCGATGAATAATTTTAACCGGTGCGGAATGGAAAGTGGCTTTCCTCTCCTCCTATTGTGCAACGAACTTGTTTCATATAGAGATTGATTCTCCACCAACCATCATTGCGCATTAGTACACCCACGCTATGTAGGATTGGCTCCATGGGCGTGGTTTTCGACCGAGCGTTTTAAAGTGATCACAGGAAAAAAAAAAAGCGTCGATTCGATTTTGGTCAATCACTAATATTACTTTCTTTAAACCCCACCCCCATTATGAATAATATTATTGGCGAGACTGACTGGGTGCCCGCAAATTAGCACATTGTCACGTGTTGTACTCTCAGCCAAGAAAGAAGATGAAGCAAATGGTGTTGAACGAACTCTTTTTAGGTATTATACACAGTATGTCATGCACGGGTATGTGACTGTATTTCATACTACGACATGTTTGATCGAAGGGCTCTTGGCTCATCTCCAATCTTGGCATTAAGTATATTAAGCACACTGAATTTATATTGGACGCACCCTTTGGGCCCCCCCCCAATCCTGTTTACGTTCCTCCTACATGTACGCTTCTGTTGATGAGGCGCGGTTTGCTGTTAAACAATGGTGCCGTACTTATTCACAGCTATTGTTTATTCGTTACGCTGCTAACATGCAACGTGACATAATAGAGAGATATTCCCATGTGCCATTCGTGCATGGCTATTCTACGTACCATTACTGATAGGACTAAGATATACCTGAGGTACAGATAACACCGTACAGATAACGCCGTTATTAAATATACAGTCACACGATCCATAATATAAATGTAATAATCATTTACGTTTTCGTGTAAGAATGTACATGCAAATAAATTACGTTATGAGCTCCCCATCATTCCTTGCTCCTGTCATAGGCAACAGTCAATGGCAAATGTACCAACACTGGAGTGTTCTCAAGTTGAAGCTGGTAATGTGGAGGGCTGCAGTTATGAAGAAGGCAAAGACTTTGATCAAACAAGTATGAAGGCGAGGCAGTTTTAGTGCAGTCAACTAGTACCTTTTTTGCAGAATAGAGCCTGGAAAAATACCAAACTGATTCAGTTATCATGAAAGCATCATCAAGAAGCCCTTGTAAATTATGATTGCATCAATCTTAAAAGAAAAGTAGCACAGAGGTTCTAGTGTGAAGTTTTCTTTTTCATCAGAAGGACACAACATACATGTGCAATGCAGTAACCTTGGCAACCAGCAAGATCATAAATGTAGACTAGTGCTACCCCTTTTAGCTCCTCACACAACTGTGAGAATGAAAGCTGGGAGCAATTTACTCCCCCATAATTAAGTATCATGATTTTTTTTTTTTTATAGATTTTCTCCCAATTGCTATGAAGGTTATGCTACACTAATAACAGATCGCCTCATTAACCGTTTAACGCTAAGAGGCGCATATGTGCGTCAAAGATGTGTTTACCGTTACCAAAGACTTCTTCCAGACCCTTTGAAACATTACACCGATTAGAAGTTATTCATTTTCACGGCTTCAGCTTATATTGTTGAAACCCTACCTAACATTTCTCTGCTGTTGCATGCATTTTGAAAGGGTGGAAAGCCCGACAAATATCTTTCTAGCTGACCCCTAGCATACCCCACAAATATAAATGTGTGTGTGTGGGTTCCGCCCCCCCTCCCCCCCCCCCTCCCAAAAAAAAAGACCAGTGCATGATAACTAAGCCATATTATAGAATAAGAATGATTATGATTGTCAACTACATTACTTACCTGTCAATCACTTCATTGTTATGTTTATTCACCCCATTTATATACACACAGAGATCCGGATATGCACAGCCAGCACCCATGTCAAAGTGCAATGATGCCACTGGGTTGTGTCCGGGTCCGACTGAATATCTGCTTAATCGATTAACGCCGAAATATTTTTTGTTTTGCTACAGTAGAGTTAGTGAAAGGTTAGCAAGAAGGGGGGTTTCAACAATATAAGCTGAAGCCGTGAACATGAATAACTTCTAATCGGTGTAATGTATCAAAGGGTCTGGAAGAAGTCTTTGGTTACAGTAAACACATCTTTGCACTGCTTGGCGTTAAATGGTTAACTGCTATTAGTGTAGCATAAACTTCATAGCAATTGGGAAAATCTATTTTAAAAAATCATGATATTTAATTATGGGGGGAGGGGGGGGGGAGGTAAATTACTCCCAGCTCTCATTCTCACAGTTGAGTGAGGAGCTAAAAGGGGTAGCTCTAGTCTACATTTATGATCTTGCTGGTTACCAAGGTTACTGCTGGGATGCAGGTTAAGCATTGCACATGCATGTGTGTCCTTCTGATGAAAAAGAAAACTTCACTAGAAACCTCTGTGCTACTTTTCTTTTAAGATTGATGCAATCATAGTTAAGATATATGAGGGCTTCTTGATGTTGCTCGTTAATTGGAAATCATGATAACTGAATCAGTTTGGTACTTTTCCAGGCTCTATGCTGCAAGAAAGGCCTGCACTAAAAACTGATATCCAGTCTGCCTCGTCTTCATATTTGCCTGTTGACCTTTGTTGTTCTGTTTATATGCACATGTGACTGTGACAACCTTTGTCGTAAAATAGGTGTCCATTGTCACATGCTGTTTCTTGTACTGTCTTGCATTCCATATGTCAAGTGTGCTTATCACGTTGCTAAAAGTTTCATGTCGCACGCCTAAATCAGTTGCCATATTTCATAGGCGCCGTCCAACCGCATACGCCTGTGTCCGTCGCTTGTGCAGCACGAGATCATGTATGAATCGATTTCCGCGCCGAACCTGTTGACACGCAATCGCGCGCCACAACCAGACTAATTAGCCCTCGGCGCCACTACGAAGAATTGGATCCACGAAATTACGTCTATCCGCATCGTTCAACTATAAAATGCAAGGGATTGAATAGCGATCAGAAGTAACCTCAAGCTGCTGAATCAGTAAGATGTACTACTTTATACCGCTTTGCGTAGCAGTGCTGTTACACGGGACGGCTGCTCTCGACGGGTGCAACGATACCTGTTCCTCTATTCTGGCAGTCAACGGCTCCGGAGAATTTGACGTTGACTGCAACAGCGGAGTGACTGCCGAATATTTCAAGTGCATATCTGCATCGACCGGCTGCGATGATATCGCCAAATCAAGGATTGCTGAACACAGTATTCTTCAATATTATCCCGCAGCAATGTCAAAAGAGAGGTCGAGCTGTAGAATAGTATGTGTGTGTTCATCGTATTATCGAACATGTATATGCTGGCTTTTGTGCTCGGCTAAGAGAGGCACTAACGAGCCGGAGATACCACTGATAACGTGCTCTGAATCCGGGCTTTGCATGTGCAATAACAGAGGTGAGTTAGCTTACCCGATATGTCATCCATTTATAATATTCTGATACATATAGCCTTTAAAGGAACAGCCGAGCTAGACGTGTCAACGAGCGGAGGTGCACGTGCTGAAAGCATCGCATGGGGCCTACTACTCGTGGTGCCTTTCATCATGGAACTATCCAATCGGCTATTTTAAGACATCAGTAACACGAAATGCTTGCATTAATTAATCGCTGCTTTGCCTTTGATGTTGACTTATGGTGTATCTGACAGAAAACGAGTAGATCATGACATGTTTGCGAGCAAATACTATGGGAAAACGGTCGTAAGGTCATTATAAAAAATAAAATAAAAAGTGATCTGGTACTAGTTTCGGCCCCAGTCCCTTAATACATCACAGCTGCAAGGCGATGTATCACATCACCGAAATGCATATGAAAGCGATGATAACCGGTGCGGAATGGAAAGTGGCTCCTATTGTGCAACGAACTTCTTTCATATACATTGATTCTCCACCAAGCACCATTGCGCATCATGACCCACGCTATGTAGGATTGGCTCCAGGGGCGTGGTTTGCGATCGAGCGTTTTAAAGCGATCACAGGAAAAAAATGCGTCGAATCATATAAAAGATTCTCCTGATGATTTGTTTGAGGAAATCCTGTGGTCAATCATTATATAATTGAATACTACTTTCTTAACCCCCCCCCCCCCCCCCCCCCCCCTCCCCCAACTCGCCATTATGAAAATATTATTGGCGAGACTGACTGGGTGCCCGCAAATTAGCACATTGTACGTGTTGTACTAGATCATGAGCGACATGTCTCAGCCAAGAAAGAAGATGAAGCAAATGGTGTTGAACGAACTCTTTAGGTATTATATACATATACACAGTATGTCATGTACGGGTATGTGACTGTATTTCATACTACGACATGCTTGATCGAAGGGCTCTTGGCTCATCTCCAATCTTGGGCATCATGTACATAAATCACACTGAATTTATATTGGACGCACCCTTTGGGCCCCCCCAATCCTGTTTACGTTCCTCCTACATGTACACTGCTGTTGATGAGGCGCGGTTTACTGTTAAGCAATGGTGCCGTACTTATTTACAGCTGTTTTTTATTCATTACGCTGCTGACATGCAACGTGTCATAATAGAGAGATATTCCCATGTGCCATTCGTCCGCGCCGTGGCTATTCTACGTACCATTACTGATAGGACTAAGATATACCTGAGGGACAGATAACACCGTACAGATAACGCCGTTATTAAACATACAGTCACACGATCCATAATATAAATGTAATAATCATTTACGTTTTCGTGTAAGAATGTACATGCAAATAAATTACGTTATGAGTTCCCCATCATTCCTTGCTCCTGTCATAGGCAACAGTCAATGGCAAATGTACCAACACTGGGGTGTTCTCAAGTTGAAGTTGGTATTGTGGAGGGCTGCAGTTATGAAGAAGACAAAGACATTGATCAAACAAATTGCTCAGTGGTGGTAAAATCATCCATTAGCTTTCCAGAAGCACTGCGATCAGTTGAAGTAGAACTTGAAGGTCATTATGGAAGTGATGGGGAATGTAGTGATAGTGATTTGAAGGTGACTCAGGTGAAATTCTAAATCTTTCTGCTTCACAATCTTCACTGATTGAAGTAAATAGTGATGGAAGTGATGGCAGTAAACAAGGAGAAGATGTAGAACTCCTGATCAATCCTGTTTAGGGTGCATAACCGGTTATCAGGTTATTCAGGTTAGTCGGATATTCGCAAAAACCTATCCGTTCGAGTAGCAACTTAGCATTACTCGGAAAAATCGATTAGTGAATTCGAAATAGGAGGCCATGTTTAATCACAAAGTAGTCCTTCTAGTCGTATAGAAATTTTATAGATCAGAGCATATGCATTGGCCAAATATAATGTCACAAATATGAACTGAATGATTTCCTACCTTGAGCCTTTTACTGAGCGCAGTTGCATTTGGAATAGGGGACTTCTTGAATGATAAGAGTGCCTCTACTGAACTGATCAGCTGTTTCCGAAGACCCTTGTCAAATTCCTTGCCTCCATCGCTTTTCTGCGTGTTAGTGAAACGCATCTTGAAGAATGTTCTATGGCCTTAACATAATGAAACCGTGCCATTTTTAAATTATAAGATTATATATACAAACCAGTGGTACGCAGTCTTTGGCTCCTGTCTTTGAGGCTTGTGGTTTTTCTACTTCTAAAGCAAGGTTGCATAATTGTATTAGAATTTGTAATGACTGCAATGCATATGTGTACGTACAGTTGATCATGACTTACCGTCTAACTGTGCTACGACATCTTGTATAGTGGAAACGCGTTCATTTAGTTCCTCCAATTGCAAGATCTGTTCTTCCATTAGACATATGTGGCTACGAAGTACTCTATCTGTTTCATGGTCTGCTAGAGCAGAGTTTCGTGTTGCCTTCCAACTTCGAGACGAAAGCACGTGCACGTGTACTGCACTTGCGTGGTGAAGAGCAAAATGCCAAGAGTCTGTGCTCACAAAAGAGTGCATGGGACTCTATGCCTGCAATTGTGCAACATGCAAGAAAGTACCGTTATTCTTACTAGACCGTTTGTAGACACCGTAAAAGTTATGGGACTGAGGTTGGAGAGACAGACAAAGACGTTTGTGCGCAATTTTCAAAGCACAGTATGTCATGCACGGGTATTTCATTATAAAATTAAAAAAAGTGATCTGGGACTAGTTTCGGCCCCAGTCCCTTGATCCATCACAGCTGTGAGGCGATGTATACGTATTACATCACCTAAATGCATATGAAAGCGATGAATAATTTTAACCGGTGCGGAATGGAAAGTGGCTTTCCTCTCCTCCTATTGTGCAACGAACTTCTTTCATATAGACTGACTCTCCACCAACCATCATTGCACATCAGTACACCCATAGGATTGACTCCATGGGCGTGGTTTTCGACCGAGCATTTTAAAGCGATCACAGGAAAAACAAAATGCGTCGATTCGATTTTGGTCAATCACTGTATGATTGAATATTACTTTCTTTAAACCCCACACCCATTATGAATAATATTATTGGCGAGACTGACTGGGTGTTCGCAAATTAGCACATTGTCACGTGTTGTAGTAGATCAAGAGCGACATGTCTCAGCCAAGAAAGAAGATGAAGCAAATGGTGTTGAACGAACTCTTTTTTAGGTATTATATACACAGTATGTCATGCACGGGTATGTGACTGTATTTCATACTACGACATGCTTGATCGAAGGGCCCTTGGCTCATCTCCAATCTTGGGCATTAACACACTGAATTTATATTGGACGCACCCTTTGGCCCCCCCCCCCCCCAATCCTGTTTACGTTCCTCCTACATGTACACTGCTGTTGATTAGGCGCGGTTTACTGTTAAGCAATGGTGCCGTACTTATTTACAGCTATTGTTTATTCGTTACGCTGCTGACATGCAACGTGACATAATAGTAGAGATATTCCCATGTGCCATTCGTCCGTGGCCATTCTACGTACCATTACTGATAGGACTAAGATATACCTGAGGGACAGATAACACCTTACAGATGTTAACAGCGTTATTAAACATACAGTCACACGATCCATAATATAATCATTTACGTTTTCGTGTAAGAATGTACATGCAAATAAATTACGTTATGAGCTCCCCATCATTCCTTGCTCCTGTCATAGGCAACAGTCAATGGCAAATGTACCAACACTGGGGTGTTCTCAAGTTGAAGCTGGTAATGTGGAGGCTGCAGTTATGAAGAAGGCAAAGACATTGATCAAACAAATATGAAGGCGAGGCAGACTGTATATCAGTTTTAGTGCAGTCAACTAGTACCTTTTTTTTGCAGAATAGAGCCTGGAAAAGTACCAAACTGATTCAGTTATCATGAATGAGCATCATCAAGCAGCCCTTGTATATCTTTATTATGATTGCATCAATCTTAAAAGAAAAGTAGCACAGAGGTTTCTAGTGTGAAGTTTTCTTTTTCATCAGAAGGACACATATGCATGTGCAATGCATCCCAGCAGTAACCTTGGTAACCAACAAGATCATAAATGTAGACTAGAGCTACCCCTTTTAGCTCCTCACTCAACTGAGAGCTGGGAGTAATTAACCCCCCCCCCCCCCATTAATTAAACATCATGATTTTTTAAAATAGATTTTTCCAATTGCTATGAAGGTTATGCTACACTAATAGCAGTTAACCATTTCACGCCAAGCAGTGCAAAGATGTGTTTACTGTAACCAAAGACTTCTTCCAGTGTGTGGAATCCCGTTTAGACTGTGAGAATGTAAACTGGGAGCAATTAACCCCCCCATAATTTAAATATCATGATTTTTTAAAATAGATTTTCTCCCAATTACTATGAAGGTTATGCTACACTAATAACAGATCTCCTCATTAACCGTTTAACGTCAAGAGGCACATATGTGCGTCAAAGATGTGTTTACCATTACCAAAGACTTACTTCCAGACCCTTTGAAACATTACACCGATTAGAAGTTATTCGTTTTCACGGCTTCAGCTTATATTGTTGAAACCCTCCTTCTCGCTACCTAACATTTCTTAGCTGTTGCATGCATTTTGAAATGATATCAAAAGGGTGGAAAGCCTGACAAATATCTTTCTAGCTGACCCCTAGCATACCCCACAAATATAAATGTGTGTGTGTGGGTTCCGCTCCCCCCCCCCCCCCCCCCCCCCCCTAAAAAAAAAGACCAGTGCATGATAACTAAGCCATATTATAGAACAAGAATGATTATGATTGTCAACTACATTACTTACCTGTCACGGTTTGAGTAGCACTTCGTAGCACTGCACCACTAGCATGCAATCACTTCATTGTTATGTATATTCACCCCATTTATATACACACAGAGATCCGGATATGCACAGCCAGCACCCATGTCAAAGTGCAATGATGCAACTGGCTTGTGTCCGGGTCCGACTGAATCAGTGTGAATATCTGCTTAACCGATTAACGCAGAAATATTTTTGGTTTAGCTACAGTAGAGTTAGTGAAAGGTTAGTGTTAGGTAGCAAGAAGGAGGGTTTCAACAAAATAAGCTGAAGCCGTGAACTGTGAACATGAATAACTTCTAATCGGTGTAATGTTTCAAAGGGTCTGGAAGAAGTCTTTGGTTACAGTAAACACATCTTTGCACCGCTTGGCGTTAAATAGTTAGTGTAGCATAACCTTCATAGCAATTGGAAAAATCTATTTAAAAAAAAATCATGATGTTTAATTATGGGGGGGGGGGGGGGGGGGGTTAATTACTCCCAGCTCTCATTCTCACAGTTGAGTGAGGAGCTAAAAGGGGTAGCTCTAGTCTACATTTATGATCTTGTTGGTTACCAAGGTTACTGCTGGGATGCAGGTTAAGCATCATTGCCAGAAATTTCGGACGCTCATTACGTATTCCTGACGCGTCATTGCAAACGTCCGTTACTTTTCCGCGTAATCGTCCATTGTAATGTATGGAACAAACTGCTTTTCTGTTCAACCTAAATCAGGAAAGGGCAGAAATGAAAAATTCGTTCAAGATTACAGTGAAGCACATCATAAGCTATGCTTTATTTATGAAATAAAAAATTTCACGGTCTATCTGAGACTTCCATGGCCCTAAAACAACACGTCCATAGACACCTGTAGAAATTTGATAAAAATTTGGGTTCTTTCAAGACGTTTGTACATTTTTCTCAGGATCTGTGATAGTTGTGGTAAAATTCGTTTCGGATTATGTTAACCAGATCATCGAGGCAGGTGTGTGTTACCATACAACACTCTTTTGCCTACTTCTGTGACTTCCTGAGTCACTTTTAGTGGTTGAGGTACTCAATGTCTCCATTTTTTATTCTTCACAATGATTTACGTAAGAATAATGGACGTTCGAACATGACCTACGGGCGATGGCACTGCGGGAAAACGCTTGCCCTGAACCAGACTCACTCAGGTATGTTGCAGCTGAAGTGTTTAGGTGTTCTACATGTGCGTAGCAACCATAGCTAACTGTTTTGCACCGCATACGTCATGTTCGCTCCGCAAAATAACACGTTTATGCGATGCCCAACAGTGTGCCAGTAGTCACGTTACATTTGGCATCCTAAACATGCTAGTCGTTGTTCGTAGCGCTCCGTATCTGTATTTGAGAATCGAGGGTGATCCATGGATAGAGCTGTATCGCTTGCGATATCATATATATATTTGCCAGATCATCGCCAGGTACGAAATACATAACCAACTACAATTCCTTGCGTACGTATCTACATTTCTGTTGTTCTATACAAAATATCATTTTGAAGCTGACAGACACAGCGACAGGGACAAGCCATATAAGGACAATATTGGCCAGCATCAATCACGTGATAAGCGGCACAATAGTTTTATGTACAGTAGGAGCTGACAGCGACCTCCCAGACACCATAGCTATTGGAAATCATCACGTTCCCAAATTGTATGGTCTCCCACTGCTGATGCCTCTGTGGAATAAGGACTAGGTAGTATTAGAATGTGGTGTAATCGCTGCATTAGAACATAGGACTTTATGGTGTAGTGGTGTGCATTATTTGCCAACCTCATTATATAACTGTCAGTCTATCTAGCGTTCGGGGCTATTTCCCTACAGCCTCTCTTTAGAATAGTACCTATATTAATCCCAGTGTGTGTGTGTGTGTTTGTGTGTGTGTGTGTGTGTGTGTGTGCGTGTGTGTATGCATGCATGTGTGTTGTATGTGCATGTGTGTCGTATGTGCGTGTATTGATGTGTGTGTATGTGTATGTGTGTGTGTGGGTGTGTGTGTATGTGGGTGTGGAACCTTATGATTCCTGATCTGAAGGGAGTTTTAAGGGTGATGGCAGGGTAGGAGTGATGTCATGTACTTGCTTATCTATTGGTGTGGGACTGGTATCCTTCTAAAGGTTTGGTTGTGTTGGGGAGCAACAAAACACTGGGACCTCAGTGCTGGACTGAGTGTCTGCACACTGTACATGGGACCCTTGGGTGAGACCATGTGAAGCATTATGCACTTGAATTTTGCATTTAGTCATGCATGTCAGCAAAGAGCTGTGCAATGATAATCTTGCTGGATATCTTTTCCATACCCACAAGGTGACAGTGATGTAATGTATGTTTATCAACTGGCTGGCAACTCTGCTGCAGGCAGGATTAGCCTCATCACAATTTTCCACATCAGGAAGAGATGTCAACAGTAAGTGGTTTGCCCACTATCCAGTAACCCTATATTGATGTGTCCACAGGTGCATAGGTGCTGTACATGTGCGTAACAACCATAGCTTGACTGCATACCTAGTATTTATGGCCTACGTATACCGTAGATGTACTCTCCGATCGACGTTTGTGGCTTTATCAGCTTTACTAAAACATCAGCATGCATAGTGACTTGGCCTGGTAGTCTGTAGCAGTAGCGAAACAACCTTTTGGTTTTTTCCTCTCACCTCTTGTAACTCCTCATCTCTCTCCCTCTTATCTTGCTGATTTATTTCTTCATTACCTCCTCCCTGTACTCCCTCACACCAGCAGATGTTGGACTGGCACCCTTCCAAAGTGTTGGGGACCAATGTCTACCAGCAGCCAGTGAAGCTCTGGGACCTCAGGGCTGGACTGAGTGCCTGCAAGATGTGTCCCTATGGCGCCCATCCCCATTTGGCAGTATTCTGGGTATGACCATGAGCATTATGCACGAATGTGGTCATAGCCAATAACTGTGCAATGATACTGATATTTTTGCTGGATAGCATATGAGAGTTCAGTTTCACTTTCACATAATCCTTTCTAAATTTAGCCATGCCCACAGGCTACTGTGATGTGTGTGAAATGGAAACTGGCTGACAAGCATGCTGCCAGGGATCACCTGATCAGACATCAGAGGAGATGTCAACAGCCACAAGATGAAGTCAGACCCAATTTGGATGTCTACCTGGTGAGGGAGGGAGAGAGGTGTGCAATGGCCTGGTGGGGAGTGTTGGAGAGTGGAAGGTAGCCGCTGATCGAGCTTCGACTAGTGAAGCAGCTACAGGCATTTCTTTTTCTATTGGTATTGATTACCTCCTCTTGAGTGTGTTCAGTGTTTGTGTTTGTGTGTGTGTGATAATGTAGTCTATTCACTGCTGTGTAATGTGGGGCTGGGGACGAGACTAGAGACATACACATGCACACACACTTACACATACACACAAACACACACATACACACACTTACACATGCACACACACAAATGCACACATACACACATACATACATACACATACAAACACAAACACACAACATACATACACACACAAACACACAACATACATACACACAAATACACACACACACATACACACACAAACACACACACAAACACACACATACATGTACATGTACATACACAAACAAACACACACAAACGCGCGCACACATATGCACACACACATACACATATGCATACACAAATGCACACACAAATGCACATACACATGCACACACACACATACACAAGCACACACACATAAATACACACAAATGAAACACATACACACACATACACACATACATACACAGACAAACACACAAATGCAAACACACATGCACACACACATGCACACACACATACACATTCATATACAGACAAATGCACACACAAACGCACACACATGCACACACACATGCACACATATACACACACAACATACACACATACATACACTGTACACACATACACACACACTTTACACACACAAACGTACACGTACACATACAAACATAAGCACATATATACATGGTGAACCTATACTAAGTTGTAATTTTCAATTCAGTTCCATGCAAGGTCTCGGAGTGTAATCACAGTATTTATATTGATCAAGAGGCATCTGTACACAAGAGTCCACAACGAAATAATGTGATTTTGTTTAGGGAGTAAACAATGTTTAATGTTTTGATGAAGAGCGAATGGTCATGCACCACCCCTTCCAGCTTTGATAGGGCATGGGAAGCATATAGTATGTTGAAAGGGGGCTTTGTCTAGGGTTAGCAGGTCAAGCCTGCCTCTCTGTCTGCAACCCTCCCCTCTAAACAACCTATCCCCAAATTAGATTGTCTCTGTCTGGTTCCAGGTATTGTATGTATATATAAATGGTGTTCTTGGGAAAGCAGCCATTCAGTCTCATAGCCTGCCTATGGACGACCTGAATATTGCTGACCCACCCACCACTCCGCTTGTGCATTGATTGTACCTTGTACACTGATTTTCATGTCATACATCAATGGCAGGTGGCACCCTTCGGGCTTCTACCCTGACCAACCACGTCAAACCCATGACTGCGTCATGGTGTGGCACACCTGGTCGCACCCAAGGCAAGCCAGCGCTACCTTGGTCCCAGGTCGGTCAGCGGGGAGGGCCTACCACTCACCATGACCACGTCATGGTAGTGGCACGTCTGGTCGCACCCAAGGCAAGCCAGCGCTACCTTGGTCCCAGATTTGGCCTGATGGGTACACCCTGTCACCAGGTTGCCGCCTGACCCCTTTTGGGCAAAACTGTTATCCGTCAATTAGTATAGATGCATGACAGGGGTCGAGGGAACTCAGTTAGCGATATGCTTCAGCATGAGGGAGTACATGTATGCATTAACACGGAATGAGCATTCATACAGCATTAACATGCTTTTTAGATTGATTGGATTAATCCCAAAATCCACAACCAAGGCATCCCTCTATGGACGTTAGAGTATGACCCTTGTCCGGGTCAATGTGAAGGCACTGCTGTCAAGAGCCAACACTTTGGATGGTAATTGAAACTGAACGGTACATGTAGACTTAGTTCAGTAGTGTTTTAATGCGTATTACGTTATTACGAATATTATCATGTCTTGAGTATTTAATTGTCTTGTGTATGTTTAAGTCTTGTGTATGTCTTGTGACAGTTTTGCCTCATTATTTTAACATCATTCCTGTTTTAAGATCATTCTGCAAACTAACTGGGGCTGGCCCCACAGGTTTGCGTATTCAGCACTTCATCGACGCAGCTGATGTTCCTTTATCATGCTCGATTCTCCAATCTTTAAAGGGTGTAGTCAACATCCTTGTGGCTGGTAGAGCTCCACCCATGATAGCATCCTTTCTTGCTGGAGGTAATCTCACTGCTTTGGTTAAGTCTATGCAAGATTCTTCGCTTGATATTCGTCCCATTGCATGGGATTAGAAGCATGTGGAGGGGGATTAGAAGCATGTGGAGGGACAGAGGAGAGATGGGGACTAGAAGCATGTGGAGGGACAGAGGAGAGATGGGGACTAGAAGCATGTGGAGGGGGATTAGAAGCATGTGGAGGGGGATTAGAAGCATGTGGAGGGACAGAGGAGAGATGGGACTAGAAGCATGTGGAGGGGGATTAGAAGCATGTGGAGGGACAGAGGAGAGATGGGACTAGAAGCATGTGGAGGGGGATTAGAAGCATGTGGAGGGACAGAGGAGAGATGGGACTAGAAGCATGTGGAGGGACAGAGGAGAGATGGGGACTAGAAGCATGTGGAGGGGGATTAGAAGCATGTGGAGGGACAGAGGAGAGATGAGGACTAGAAGCATGTAGAAGAGATGGGGACTAGGGGGCACAGAGGAGAGATGGGGACTAGAAGCATGTGGAGGAACGGAGGAGAGATGGGACTAGAAGCATGTGGAGGGACAGAGGAGAGATGGAGACTAGATATTTCTCTTTGAACCCTGTCGATTCTTTCGTGGACACCCTGAATGCATAGATAAATAGACAACAGTACAACGTAGTATTAATTTTGACAGCGTATGAAGAAAGAACCCGGCAAAAGTATAATAATACAATTATAAACATGCTGTTCAACAATACTTCTTCACTACATTAACTACAAGCACTTCAGTAAATGACTGCAATTTTCTAGTTAGTGTTCCATCTTCACTTTTGTGATAAACAACTGATGACCATCTCATGGAGTCTAATTGGAAAATCCACCTCGCATCCATCTCCCAAATGGTCATGGACTATATGCCAGCCGGATGGAAAGTATCTTTCAGCGAAGTCATCCTTGTAATAGTTCTTCCCGTGTCCACGAATATAGGCTATCGTTAAATAAATGCCTAAATACATCCATTCTAAATGGTACACTGAAACTGCATTTACGAATAGCACCTAGCCGTATCTGCCAAACTGATTATAAAGTTCGAACACTATCGTTAATGATCCTCAAAGGCGGTTGTGGGTTCAAAAAGGTCCTAAGAACCCAAGAGTCGATGGAAAACTTATAGACATGGTACGTAACATACTTACCGCTTAGCAGTAGCTGTAACATCAGCTTCAGGGACCCAGGAGGACTCTTCCCTTCGGTATCCCTCCCAAAGGACTAGATATTCAGTATGCCTCTATTGTGAAGAATGATGCTTTTTACAATGACATCAACGGAAACAAGCCATACATGCAAACGCGCACCTTCCGTTTCCTACTGGCTACAACACGTTCAACTGGATAGAATGCGCCACTTGCACTGCCGCCATTCATTTCACCACAAAACTAATATTAATGTTACAAAATTAATAATTATTATTGGTTGGGTATGAGATCCACGGCTGTTTCGGTCGTGACATTAGGTTTTAAAATTAGATCATTTTATTCGAATTACGGTATTTACAATTTATGGTGGACTCAAAGCTCATTAACAAAGACCTTACAGTTTATTTACTATATCTTGCTATAAAGCAGGATTTGTTAGTTGGAATAGGTTGAGTACACACTCTACTTCGCATAACATCTATGACGCATATTAACACAACAATTCTAACTTTGAACCAGCGCTCGCGCATATAATGGTAGTCTCGTGGCGGGAAAATCGTATCAACTTTGCGTTCGTATTGTACGAAATCGCGCTTATAAAAACGGCTACGATATGTTCGAGGCTAACGATCTAAGCTTGGTAAGCTATAAAATGAATTCTAAAATTTACTACGCGCTTTCTACCAGTGGACAAAACCAATGGTTTAACGATGAATATTTGTCACACCGCACGCCAGTCTATAGTCATGGAACCCCGACATGGGTGTAAATTATGTAGAATTTGCGGATGCAAGCTTTTCATAGATCGCAAACAAACAAAGGTCAAAAAGTCCTAGCCATGCACATACCAATGCTCTTCCTACACGGAAGAGATTTTGCAAGCCTTCCATATCGATGCAAAGAAGGATAGCCCTGAGATCCACCCCCAGAAGTATGTAGCAAGTGCTATTTATCAGTGAAGCGTGTTACTGCTGCTGCTCAAAAGAAGACACCTTATAAGTGCTCAGTGGAGCCATATGACTGGTTTATCCATTCGGTGCAAGGCATAGTTCTACATGGCCTGCTGTCACTTGTATACGGTATACTTCATATAGGGCTGCAATGGTCATAAGCCATTTTATACAGCATGGTGGCAGAAGACAGGAAAGTTGGGAAGTACTCCAGCTGAAATTGTGGAACACATAAGAGCAGTAATGCCTCACAGGATAATACAAAGTCACACACACCCTTCTCTAGCTCCCATAAAGCTACTATCTGCCATTGAGGAGCTGCAATGTCCTATTTGCTTTGGTGTATTGCAACAACCAATACAGCTCCTATGTGATTGGTTCGTGTTTGCCACCTGTCTAATAGAGTGGGTCCACTTGGGTGCTGCCCATTGTCCATGCTGTTACACGACTTTGCCTCTGGAATGTGCACACATTAAGCCTGCCTCTAAAATGGTGCACTGTTACTGCACGATGTAATGGTATTATATGACAGCACAGTACTGATACAAGATGACATACAACACCTTGGTAAGCACTTGATTGTAATTTGAATAGCAACTGTCACTGTGCTACAAGTTGGATATACGATAGTGTATACTCTGCGTATATGCTAAATATACATATGAATATACACATGCTATACGCAAAGAATACGCATTGGTATATTTTGCGGATAGAACCAGAATCTCATGTCGTATATTTTGCGTATACTCGATACTATCACGTGCGCTTATTATGGGTTTGTTAACATATGTCTCCGTGCACCATGTCCGCTTCCGTACTCAGCACATATTTGGAAACGTCTCCGAATCTGTTCACTGTATACTAGCTTGTTTCTATTTGTGTACTCATGATCAAATTTATAATAAAATTATCAATACAATCGATAAAAGAAAACATAAAATGCGTTATAACGTTCAAGCTTTCTCTCGAATCATCCAGGGTTGTGCAGTTGGTGGACTGGATGCGTCTAAGAGCGGTCCTTCAACTCTCTGCTTCTATGGATGGAGCCTCGAGTTGCTAGTTCCTTTTATTCGTTCATCCAAGTCATCAATCAAGTCATTTAGCGTGTCAGAACGTCACAACGGACGGCGACGTTGTAGAGTTTGAGCGTTCTGGTCGTCGCTCTCCTCTTCTGACATCATTGTAGGCTTGATGTCCCCCATAACTGCTTCTCTTCTTCTATCAGCATTTGGCACCCTTTCTCCCACAACTACGTCACAATAGCCTTTCTTCTGTCTGCATAACAAACCTTTTTACCAAATGCTACAGCAGGAAAAGAGCATAACAAGACATAGGTAGGACGTACGCTGTTGAGCTTAATAGCCTTCAATTACCCTGAGTTCGCTTGTACCACCTAGTAAAAGGAGGATATGGTGGTAGGGTGAATAAATAGGATTATGAATTTAAGGCTCTACCTTTAACTGTAGCGACAATAGCGTGAAGGTCTTCATCGAACTCTGCCGCGATACATGGTCGTGATTGCGTTAGAAAAAAGCGCACAATCGCTTACCTTTCATCAAGCCGAACTGAAGTGCTGATCTTCCTTCTGACTGCTAGAATTCTGAAATATGCCTTACCTATATTTCAGTGGGGCTTCCACCATATCCTTGCGATGCAATACAGCTTCATCGATGTGTCTTAGTATATCAGCGACGACTTGCTATTCCATGGCCGGTGAACTTACCTGAAATCCAAGTCCGCGGACGCTGCGCTGTCCTGGCAATTTGCCGGGTGAGGCATCGTCAAAATGTCTTGGCATAAACAAAATGGTTTACGAACTATGAACATCTCAATATACTTTTGGACTAACCTGACGTCCGTCATCCAGTTCTTTCTGGTGTGCTGGCAGCTGCCTGATATCCCTGCGACCTCGATCGCCCACTCCGCGTGGTAGTTTGGCGCCAAATTACTAGTACACTTGTAATTAATTTAATAAGTTTATAAACGTAGTCTACATGTATGACAAATGTCGTTTCAAACTTTCAATTCACAAGATAGTTTTACTATCTATGGTATCACGTATGTGTGGGGCTTGTGAAGTGCACTAATATTCACGGTAATCCACTTCTGAAGAAACGCGTAGCTGGGTTTGCTAGACTATTTTGTAGTTATGAGATTAGCATGCATCGTGCTATTTGTGTTCTGATTGGTAAGACGCTCGGTAGCCGGTTGAAGTTGTGAAGGGTATTCCAGTGTCACGTAACCACAATGAGCAGCTCAGCTTTCCCATGATGATATACGTATATAATCTATGGCACAAGGTGGGGGCGTGGCATAATAACAAATACAGCCGTCTATATAAGTTCGATCAGATGCATAGCTCCTCAAAATGCTTTCTATGCACCGTCACATGGTCTAGAGCTACAAGTGTATGTTGTATGCATCTATACTTGTACATGATCAGCCGCTAATAGGTATTAATCATGCACTGAACAAAATATTAATGTGCATGCATTGCATATTATTACTATTAATATTGTTATTTTATGTTTATGAATCTTACAACTGCGCATGCATCATGTAGGATGCAAACCTTGAGGTGTTGTTCTAACTGTGCCGGCATTAATTCATAATTCGATACATGCGAAATGAATGCACGCGCGTTCTTTATTTTTATACATGATTCAATCCGATATGTGCTATGTGAGAGAGCTGTGATAATCATGACCCAAGTAGAAAGTCATTCAGAACTGCTGCTTCTATGTTTATGCATACTTATCACATGGTATACGCATTGAAACATGCTTTGTTGGGATTTTAAACAGGCATTCAGGTGTTAATCCTGGGTACCCGATCGCGAGCCCCTTTTCCTTTTGCATGTGATGATCATGACCCATGTAGAAAGCCATTCTGAACTGTTTCCCCTATGTTTACACATACCTATTACATGGTATAGCCATTGAAACATGATTGGTTGGGATGTTAATATTTATAATTGATGTTCCATTAACTCTCATTTTGGTCTTTCTCAGGGACTGTAGGTTTATACTGAGGTGTTGACATCTTTATATTAGGCTGTTCTAAGTGTTGAAGGTCGTAACAATCTCATTGTAATGTCCATGAACCATGTGATGGTAATGACCACGATACTAAAGTTACACATGCGTTAATCAATATGTACATATATACACGCATGTGCTGATGTACAATGATGATGGTCTGGTGTCAATAGTGGTGTGATGTCAAAGCTTCCTTGCCCTTTAAAGTAGCCAGCCATGATGTCCTGAATTGAGACAGAATTTAGGGCTCTATTCCACATTTGAACAGAAACACTATGACTCACGTGGCGGTAACGCCCACTTCCGGTCACAGGCTCATCTTGGGGATGGGTCACTCTCTTCACCCTGCAATGTGGACTGTCGTGGTGAGATGCTGCTCTGAATTGTGACAGAGTTTAGAGCTGAATTTCACATTTTAACAGAGACACTATGACTCACGTGGCGGTAACGCCCACTTCCGGTCACAGGCTCATCTTGGGGGTGGGTCACTCTCTGCACCCTGCAATATGGACTGTCGTGGTGACATGCTGCTCTGAATTGTGACAGAATTTAGAGCTCAATTTCACATTTTAACAGAGACACTATGACTCACGTGGCGGTAACGCCCACAGGCTCATCTTGGGGATGGGTCACTCTCTTCACCCTGCAATGTGGACTGTCGCGGTGACATGCTGCTCTGAATTGTGGCAGAATTTAGAGCTCAATTTCACATTTTAACAGAGACACTATGACTCACGTGGCGGTAACGCCCACTTCCGGTCACAGGCTCATCTTGGGGGTGGGTCACTCTCTGCACCCTGCAATGTGGACTGTCGTGGTGACATGCTGCTCTGAATTGTGACAGAATTTAGAGCTCAATTTCACATTTTAACAGAGACACTATGACTCACGTGGCGGTAACGCCCACTTCCGGTCACAGGCTCACCTTGGGGGTGGGTCACTCTCTTCACCCTGCAATGTGGACTGTCGTGGTGACATGCTGCTCTGAATTGTGACAGAATTTAGAGCTCAATTTCACATTTTAACAGAGACACTATGACTCATGTGGCGGTAACGCCCACTTCCGGTCACAGGCTCATCTTGGGGGTGGGTCACTCTCTTCACCTTGCAATGTGGACTGTCGTGGTGACATGCTGCTCTGAATTGTGACAGAATTTAGAGCTCAATTTCACATTTTAACAGAGACACTATGACTCACGTGGCGGTAACGCCCACTTCCGGTCACAGGCTCATCTTGGGGGTGGGTCACTCTCTGCACCCTGCAATATGGACTGTCGTGGTGACATGCTGCTCTGAATTGTGACAGAATTTAGAGCTCAATTTCACATTTTAACAGAGACACTATGACTCACGTGGCGGTAACGCCCACTTCCGGTCACAGGCTCATCTTGGGGGTGGGTCACTCTCTGCACCCTGCAATGTGGACTGTCGTGGTGACATGCTGCTCAGAATTGTAACAGAATTTAGAGCTCAATTTCACATTTTAACAGAGACACTATGACTCACGTGGCGGTAACGCCCACTTCCGGTCACAGGCTCATCTTGGGGGTGGGTCACTCTCGTCACCCTGCAATGTGGACTGTTGTGGTGACATGCTGCTCTGAATTGTGACAGAATTTAGAGCTCAATTTCACATTTTGAATGTGAACGTGAAGCAAACCACTCATACCCATCAGTCACTTGACCCCTACCATTGGGGTGGGAGCTTAAACAGCAAACCTTGCATCACATACACTTGAATGTGCAGACATGAAAGTTTGTCATTAGAAGCAAACCACTCACCTGAGATAGCTATACCCATCAGTGTCACCATCAGACAGTCACATCCCCATTAGAGTCACATGACCTCTACTTGACCGGGTGACAACTCTGACCAATTTATACACCAAACCATGTGTCACATATCTACACAGATAGACATGAAAGGTTGTAAATTGCATTATTAAATGCAAACCACTCACTTTAGATAGCCACACCCATCAGAGTCACATGACTCTTAGGAGACAATTGGGGTGACAACTCGACCAATTTGAAGCATATACACCAAACCTAGCCAGGAGATGGGCGAGGGGTGGGGATGGGGGGGTTGTTGGGTCGGGTCGGTCGAACGACCCCCTCCCGACGACTACCATCCACTACAAGTTATATATAGAAATGGACGGCTCCCGGGTGTGGTACTAGGCTGCCATAACTCGGACCTGAAGCGCCCCTTCCCCTCCATTGGCCCAGTTGTGAATCCACCGCTCGCTATAAGTCGAGTCCCAAACAGAACGATGTCGACACCCCGGCCACTTTCAAGTGGCTGGCTATGTATGATCCTGCATTGTCCGAATCGAATATTACGCATATGGTCCCACTACAGCTTATAATTCTGGCATCAAAACTATCCTATTTTAACTGATCACATACCTTGTAAATTTTTAGTTGAAGGTATAGGTATTCGAATTTAAACCATCAAAATAGTTATAGGGTTATTAAGAAATTTAATGTTTTAAATTTGATAATTCATATCTACGTGGATATCGAGCATACTGCCTACGACTCGCGCTACGAGTCTTCATACGATTCTTGATATTTGCCTCTTGATCCAAGTCTATAGAGGCGTTCCCATGCTGGCAACTACCAATTCCTTTAATACCGACTACGAATCCGATCCATAAAGTTTTTATTGACCACTACTGTATGTCCACAATGCTCTACGTTCGAAATCACATTGGAAACATACAGCCATACATTCTTGATCGAGAGGTTCAAACTTATAATCTGAAGAGTCATATCAAAGTCATTTCTATTTTTACGTAAGTTATCTAATTTGCAAATTCATTGTGGTTTGTGTATTCTTAATACTTCGAGAATACGCGCAATGAATAATTGTCACCTGTGGATTCTTAAAATATACCAGGTGGATATTCGTAATATACACTACCCTTGGTATATTGATGGTATACGCAAAATATACGCAAAAATATACGCTATCGTATACTACGTTTTTTGCACAGTGTGTGAATGTATTTTTTTTTCACAAGGCCACGCCATCAAGAACTTCTTCTGTTCATTTGACAGAGATTTCAAAGGAATTGCCAGAACCTTGAAAATGCAGATACTTGAAGACCACATGCTGGAGTGGTTGTCAATGCACCAAGCAGGCTGTGGGTTAATGGGTGGGCTGGGTGCAGAGTCAATGTCAATTCATGTGAAGTTCAACTCATCGCTGCGAACATATCAGGGATCAAGGACTCTGTAGCAAAGTTGAAAAGCATACTGCAAGACCATTATCTAAGCATATCACCTCATATGACATCTGCTGTGCCACCCCCTAAACATATGTGACATTTGATACCAAAGCTTATTCAACTCAATCTCAATTTGCGCGCATATTCAAAGCTTTAAAAGGGTATGAACGAACTCGCGTAGTAACGTAGAAACAAGATAAAAAGCAACATCGTACCCTCCTCAACGTTTTGAAGCTATTTATCTCGAAAAATATAAACGGAATTCGTGGAAAACTGAAATAGAATAAACCGCATCCGATGAGATATCGCGCATTCTAGGTCGTATAAAACCAGTTCTCAGCGATGAAACCAGGAAACACTGGTATCTTGTTGTGCAGCTACGTCTTAACTTACATGTACTACCGTCATCTTGTGAGGAATTACCGACGGCTTCTCGACAGAGCCCTTTTTCTACCACGTACGCACCAGGTGGACTTAATGAACTCACGTTGCTAGGTACTTAAAATTCATAGTGGGCGCGGGCCTAGTGCCGAATTTTGAATGGAATGAAACAGCCGTGGAGAAAGAACTACTGTGGGAATTGAGGAGGTAGTCTGGGCCCTCAATTCCCATGACCGCCTTCAATGCACTCTAATTGGGGCGATTCTGCCAGGTCAGGGAGTGTTTGATTTTGAACGGTGTGTTTTTGGAAGCTATGGCAAGGAGCTGACCTGTAAATGGAAAAGAGCATATAGTGATTACAAGCTGGTGACGAAGCTGATTCAATACATACACATGCCTCTCTTGTTAAGTAAGGTGCTTATACACACATTGACAAATGCACGAACAGAGTGTTAAGAACTTAGTCTCGTACCCAGACATATAAATGGTATGAACCATTTGTACGTCTGGGTACGAGACTAGTAAGTACTACAGAAGGAGGGGCTACACGAGTCTGGGGACTAGAAAGTCAGACATTGGAGTGATGTAAGAGCCATGTTTAGTAACGCGATGACGCTGCCGCAAGCACATGCGCAAAACATCAATTCACGAAATCGAATGTAAAAGTTATACTAAAAGAGATATATTTGTTTATTATATCACAATGAACTCTTTACTCATACAGGTACTTAAAAATAATTTGTTGTCGTGATTAAAGTTAATTGATTGATTTAATAATTAGCGGTTTATGTTTTGATAAATCTTAGCTTTCAATATAAAATTTAACGGTGAAAGCAGAATTTGGTAAATCAATTCCTAGCAAGAGTTATGGGTCGATGTCCGAAATTTCAGGCAATGTTGCACATACATGTGTGTCCTTCTGATGAGAAAGAGAACTTCACATTAGAAACCTCTGTGCTACTTTTATTTTAAGATTGATGCAATCATAGTTAAGATATACGAGGGCTTCTTGATGATGCTCGTTAATTGGAAATCATAATAACTGAATCAGTTTGGTACTTTTCCAGGCTCGATGCTTGCAACAAAGGCCTGCACTAAAAACTGATATCCAGTCTGCCTCGTCTTCATATTTGCCTTTTGACCTTTGTGTTCTGTTTATATGCACACGTGACTGTGACAACCTTTGTCGTAAAATAGGTGTCCATTGTCACATGCTGTTTCTTGTACTGTCTTGCATTCCATATGTCAAGTGTGCTTATCATCCAGGCGTCGTTGCTAAGAGGACTAAAAGTTTCATGTATCACGCCTAAATTAGTTGCCATATTTCATATAGGCGCCGTCCAACCGCAAACGCCTGCATGTGTCCGTCGCTTGTGCAGCACGAGTAGGGCTCCTCACGAATCGAATGTTATTTGATTCGATTCGACGAATTTCGAATTCGAACATGCCGCGTTTAGTCTATCTCGAACTTACGTACGAATACGAACCTAGGGTCAAGTTCGATTCGAATTCGCACGCGTTTTAATCAAATAATCGAACACGCTATTAAGAACCGCATTGTTAGGTCTTGACTAATAAAAAGCCTAACCAGTGCCTCTGAGAAACCTTCATCGCAATACGTAGGCCTTTGCGCTATACTACTATCGCGGATATATCCCTGGCCTTTGTCCTTTTCATTAAGAACTTCTGTGACAGTCGTATATGGCTAAACGAATGCGATGTGGCGCCTATCTTGTTTAGTTTTATCTCACTCTTGGAGGGTAGCAGCTTCCAGAGAGTACATACTGCATGCGTGTTAGCCCTATTTTTAGTGAAGTAGGTCCAGATAAATGATTTCGGGGTTCTGCCGCCATTTTGAAGCTTCTTAGTTGTCGGGGTCCATGAAGTATTCGAAATCGACGAGCTACTGCTAGAACTATCGCAGAGTCTGCAGACCCTGTTAACTCTGAATCAGTACTTGGTACTTCTTCAACGTCACAATCCTGGTTCAATTGTAAGCACGCCGGTTAATACTAAAGTTTTCTACAAAGGGGTTAACTAATATTATTATAAGTCACGCTATTCGACGAACTTTCGAATCGAAGTTTGATGCATACCTAACTAATCGAACTTAATTACCGAATCGAATTCTAGACTGTTCAAATTCGATTCGGTGAAATTCGATTTCTTCAAAATTTGATTCGATTCGATTCGTGAGGAGCCCTAAGCACGAGATCATGTATGAATCGATTTCCGCGCCGAACCTGTTGACACGCAATCGCGCGCCACAACCAGACTAATTAGCCCTCGGCGCCACTACGAAGAATTGGATCCACGAAATTACGTCTATCCGCATCGTTCAACTATAAAATGCAAGGGATTGAATAGCGATCAGAAGTAACCTCAAGCTGCTGGATCAGTAAGATGTACTACTTTATACCGCTTTGCGTAGCAGTGCTGTTACACGGGACAGCTGCTTTCGACGGGTGCAACGATACCTGTTCCTCTATTCTGGCAGTCAACGGCTCCGGAGAATTTGACGTTGACTGCAACAGCGGAGTGACTGCCGAATATTTCAAGTGCATATCTGCATCGACCGGCTGCGATGATATCGCCAAATCAAGGATTGCTGAACACAGTATTCATCAATATTATCCCACAGCATGGTCAAAAGAGAGGTCGAGCTGTAGAATAGTATGTGTGTGTTCTTCGTATAGATGTATATGCTGGCTTTTGTGCTCGGCTAAGAGAGACACTAACGAGCCGGAGGATACCACTGATAACGTGCTCTGAATCCGGGCTTTGCGTGTGCAATAACAGAGGTGAGTAAGCTTACCCGATATGTCATCCATTTATAATATTCTGATACATATAGCCCTTAAAGGAACAGCCGAGCTAGACGTGTCAACGAGCGGAGGTGCACGTGCTGAAAGCATCACATGGGGCCTACTACTCGTGGTGCCTTTCATCATGGAACTATCCAATCGGCTATTTTAAGACATCAGTAACACAAAATGCTTGCATGTCTCCAAATTAATCGCTGCTTTGCTTTTGATGTTGACATATAGTGTATCTGACAGAAAACGAGTAGATCCTAACATGTTTGCGAGCAAGTACTATAGGAAAACGGTCATAACGTCATTATAAAAAATAAAATAAAAAGTGATCTGGGACTAGTTTCGGCCCCAGTCCCTTAATACATCAGAGCTGCGAGGCGATGTATTACATCACCGAAATGCATATGAAAGCGATGATAACCGGTGCGGAATGGAAAGTGGCTCCTATTGTGCAACGAACTTCTTTCATATACATTGATTCTCCACCAAGCACCATTGCGCATCATGACCCACGCTATGTAGGATTGGCTCCATGGGCGTGGCTGTCGATCAAGCGTTTTTAAAGCTATCACTGGAAAAAAATGCGTCGAATCATTTAAAAGATTTTCCTGATGATTTGTTTGAGGAAATCCTATGGTCAATCATCATATGATGGAATACTACTTTCTTTACCCCCCCCCCCCCCCCCCCCCCCCCCATCCCTCCTCCAACTCGCCATTATGAAAATTTTATTGGCGAGACTGACTGGGTGCCCGTAAATTAGCACATTGTCACGTGTTGTACTAGATCAAGAGCGACATGTCTCAGCCAAGAAAGAAGATGAAGCAAATGGTGTTGAACGAACTCTTTTTAGGTATTATACACAGTATGTCATGCACGGGTATGTGAGTGTATTTCATACTACGACATGCTTGATCGAAGGGCTCTTGGCTCATCTCCAATCTTGGGCATCATGTACATAAATCACACTGAATTTATATTGGACGCACCCTTTGGGCCCCCCCAATCCTGTTTACGTTCCTCCTACATGTATGCTGCTGTTGATGAGGCGCGGTTTGCTGTTAAGCAATGGGGCCCTACTTATTCACAGCTGTTTTTGTTCGTTACGCTGCTGACATGCAACGTGTCATAATAAAGAGATATTCCCATGTGCCATTCGTCCGTTGCTATTTTACGTACCATTACTGATAGGACTAAGATATACCTGAGGTACAGATAACGCCGTTATTAAACATACAGTCACACGATCCATAATATAAATATAGTACGTTTTCGTGTAAGAATGTACATGCAAATAAATTACGTTATGAGCTCTCCATCATTCCTTGCTCCTGTCACAGGCAACAGTCAATGGCAAATGTACCAACACTGGGGTGTTCTCAAGTTGAAGCTGGTATTGTGGACGGCTGCAGTTATGAAGAAGACAAAGACATTGATCAAACAAATTGTTCAGTTGTGGTAAAATCATCCATTGGCTTTCCAGAAGCAGAAGAACTTGAAGGTCATTATGGAAGTGATAAGGAATGTGATTGAAGGTGACTCAGGTGAACTTTTAGCTTCACGATCTTCATTGATTGAAGTAAATAGTTATGAAAGTGATGGCAGCGGTAAACAAGGAGAAGATGTAACTCCAGATCAATCCTGTTTAGGGTGTGTAACGGGTTATCAGGTTATTTGGGTTCTTTGGATATTCGCAAAAACCTATCCGTTCGAATAGCAATTTAGCATTACTCAGAAAAATCGATTAGTGAATTTTATCTATTCGAAATAACCGGTTTATGTTTCTCCATTCGGAGGGTACTTAGGTATTCGTCGTCAGCATCGACGACAATTTGCCCATTATTCGAATACCTTTTTATACCAATATCCGGATATGATTTTCAATTGAGTATTTCATAATTAGAGTTACAGTGGATAACGTGATAATTAACCCTATTTTTTTTTCTTCATCAACTTTAATTTTGCTCCTGTGTATTATAGCAATATAATGTCGAAATGAAAATCTGATTGCACAGAAATGTTTTGCCATGATTGATCAATGCTATATAAATAATAGTTAACTAACTTCAATAGTTAAGATACATTAATAGTTAGTGTTCCCCCTCCAAAAACAATGTTTTCAATTATTTCTTCCTGCCCAGTTTGTGGATTGATATGAAATTCGCTGCATAACTAGAGCTTGACAGTAGAAATCGATTGGCCGAGTTGGTGTTTAAACCCGGGGAAAAAGGTAAGGCGTCATAATACTTGAGGTGCCATTTAGGTTCCTCCAAGGTTAGAAAAGAACTAAAGTTTGTACAAATATTGGAATATGGTCTACCGACCGTAAAAATGCTATTCTGGGGCTTAAGGAGTAACTTTGCTATACAAATAACGTTCTCAAGTGCGACAGAGCAAAACACGTAGCCATTTTTGTAATTCTTAAGTGAATTACATTAAAATCGTGACGCAATGACAATATTCATTCGGTTTGCTATGGCGGAGAGCGTTGTTGATATTGATGGAAACGGTTCTCTTCAGAACCAAACCGAGGATGTAACAAGTTCATCAAGATCCGCAGCCAGAAAGGCGGCATCTGCTTGGAAGGAGCTACTGAAAAAGAAGCCCAGAGGACGGTATTTTGCAAATACGAAACCCGTGAGCCTCATCTGCCGTGTTTGAAGGGAATCGTAGGAGAAGCACACCTGATATTGCCACAGATGCTATTAAATAGCTGGAAAGCTTAGCTGGTTATATGCCCGACCTTTCAGATACGGACGCAAGAGTTCTGGCATTACGTTTATACTTTATTGAGTTGGCTGATGGCGTGTCACCTAGTGTTGCCCAGGATAAAGTGAGCAAGTGAGCTTTCTGGCTGCGGACCTTGATGAACTTGCTACGTCCTCGGTTTGGTTCTGCAAAGAACCGTTTCCATCACAACGCTCTCCTCCATAGCAAACCGAATGAAATTGTCATTGCATCACGATTTTAATGTACATGTAATTCATTTAAAAATTACAAAAATGGCTACGTGTTTTGCTCTGTCGCACTTGAGAACGTTATTTGTATAGCAAAGTTACTCCTTAAGCCCTAGAATATCATTTTTACGGTCGGTAGACCATATTTGTACAAACTTCTGTTCTGTATTAATCGCGTATTAGAAAATGTTTTTTCTAACCTTGGAGGAACTTAAATGGCACCTCAGGTATCATAATGCCTTACCTTTTTCCTGGGTTTAAATACCAACTCGGCCAATCGATTTCTACTATCAAGCTCTAGTTATAACTATTAATGTATCTTAACTATTGAAGTCAGTTAACTATTTTATTTTTTACATAGCATTGACCAATCATGGCAAAACAATTCTGTGCAATCAGATTTTCATTTCGACATTATATTGCTACAATACACAGGAGCAAACATAAAGGTGATGAAGAAAAAAGAATAGGACCACTATATATATAACATACGTCACTGTTGTTTTTACTATTTATACATACAGTACATGCGACGACATCGGAAGCGATTAATAATTTGATAGGTATTGAGTAAATAGATAGTAATATAATGCAAAATGTTTAATGTCCATCAATTGGGGTTACAAATATACAGCGTGAATGTACTAAGTCTAGCTCAACGCTTTTATCGTCGTCTTCAAGTAAGTAACTAAGTTCATTAGTATATGCCACGAGTTGTGTTTATATGTAGTAGCAATAAATTTATGTACCAGTACTAGTATTATTGTACAGTGGTATATGAAGTGAACATAATTATCTGAGTATTGTGCTAGCGAGTGAAATAGAATTACAGACGTCTCACCACTTCAAGTAAGTGTGCGCGCTGTTTGAGAGCATTACGCAATTGTACTGATGGGATATTTCATATGCATGTAGCGAGAACGTGAATGGAGTGTTGTTGGATGATTGTAAGTGGAGTGCGTGATTGTAGGTGATGTGGGGTGAGTTTTTGATGGTGATGTCTGATCTCAGTGGTTGGTGTTGGATGGTTAGGTTTGCATTAGGGTAGGTTAAGTAGTGATCGGCATGCGCGATAGCGTAGGTAGTGTTCGGCATCCATGTGTTATTATTAAAAGGGAACGTAGTTGCTTTGAACTATACTTACTGTATCCTAAGACAACCCAGAAGGATGGTTTTTAACCTGTTTTGAAATATTGAAATGTCTTCTTTGAGGCTCTGTATTGTGTTGAAAGTGCGGTTGCCGAACACTCCCTACTGCCGACCACTCCTCACATTACCCTACTATTGATATGTTGTGAGGCACTGGGTGTTGAAGGAAAGGCATTCATGCGCCTCCTATCAGAAAAAATTGCTGCAACTTGGCATAAATCAAACAGTGAAGTGATGGGTTATGTGCGGGCAGGGCTGATGTTTGCTATCCGTCGTGCTACAAATTTGTGCATTCGTGGGAGTCGGGTGACATGGAGGAGAAGGATGGTTATAGAAGACGGAGCAGGACTTCTATACATGCAGGAGTGACTTTATTTTTATTTATTTATTTATTTATTCTCTTTCTTTTGATTTGATATAAATATTGGTAGTTATTATTCACTGTTGTATATCATGATTATTTGATATGTACAAGTGCATGGTAAAGATATACAACTTATTAAACTGTATTTGGCAAACACATGCTACTGTAGACCTTTGTGTCTCCGTGTTTTCAACTGACATGCATAGCTCTTGTTTGGGTGTGAGACCAGGTGGATTTCTATGCAGACATAATTATCTTCTCAGTGTGCACTCCACAAGCACCATACCTGAATGACCTAGGTATTCGGCAGGAACTTTGGCAAAACCTATTCAGAAAAATCTATTTTGTTATTTAAACTATTCGGAAAAATCGATTTTCAGATCCAAAAAAACCTGAAAAATCGATTAGTGTTTTAAAAGTATTCGGAAAAATCGATTTTCATTATGCAGGGAAGGTTACACACCCTAATCCTGTTCCGTAGCAATGTCCCAATGCTCTAGTTTAGGACGATCAGAGGTCTGCACATGAGGATGATCATGATATTGGGATTGTTGCCACAGGCCAGGTATCATCTTCCTTTCTGCAAGATGAAAAGAAGTATAAATATGTCAAAGCAGAATACAAATCACCAGTTTTTGCCACATATGAAGTGAGAAAGCTTGGAAAGACCATTCCACTCACATTTCAGAAGTCATGGCTGAATGAGTACAGGTGGCTTGCATACTCACCCTCACAAGGTGGGGGATATTGTAAGTTCTGTGTTCTCTCATCTGCTTCAACAGAGACACTAGGAGTTTTTGTTAAGACTCATTAAATTTTTTTAGCAAGGCTAAAGGAAAAGAAGGTTTTTTAAACAAGCACCAGTTAAATGAGAACCATCAAGATGCACTGTGTTCGTCCATGGCATTTCTTGAAAGATTTGTTAATCCTAATACTCAATTCTGGAAAAACAGAGTACTCATATTTCAAATCGACATATTGTTTGTTTGTTATAGTGGAGGGCATAAAGGTATGTGGGATGCAATGTTTGCCATTAAGGGGACACAGAAACGACAACACTGCTGAGTGTTTTACAAACCAAGGAAACTTCTTTGCTATTTTGGAATATGCCTCTAAATCCGATCCTGTTATATTAAGGAACACATAGAGAAAGGTAAAAAATCGAAGTATGCATCAAAATCTTATGAAATCATCCATGTAATTGCATTATGTTTGCGTGAGGAAGTGCTGAAACCTCTTAAAAAGTCAAATATTGCAACATAATGGTAGATGAAATTACAGACCATTATGCAAACATGAAAATATTATATATTTGCATAAGATTTGTAGATGTTACTGTGAAGGATCAATCTAGCCGCAGCCTGCGCGCCGCTCCTTCTATGTGAAGGATCAATCTAGCCGCAGCCTGCGCGCCGCTCCTTCCTCCCAACTGCTAGATTTCCATCACCGCACCAGACCCAGGAATACGTGCACAGTACACATTATTTATAGCATAAGGTCCGCATTAACGTCATTCTAGACCTGGAGGCTCCCGCTATTCAGTCCCTTTTCATCCTTTGTCAGGGTGGTAGGTCGTGAACCCTGACACTTCCCACTTCTTCTCCTGCGACAAATATCATTTGTCGAACGCTCACACCGGCCTACTGCTTCTGATATCATCGGAGACCTCCAGTCTATCACATTCCTTAGCCTATATCCTTCTCCTGCGACAAACAACGCCATTTGTCGATTGCGTATTCCTATATCACCCTCATCAGTCGTACCTCTTCAGCGCCCGTTCATGATCACATACATCTTTCTGCGCCGCACCGTCACTCCGCCCGTTCCATGCCTGATGGCAACCGAAGGTCTTCACACGCTCGGGAACAGCTGCACCATGCATCCTCAGCTAGCATTCTCTCTCTAGCCGGCTACCCTCAGGTCTACCGCTTTGGATACGCTGCCAGCCTTCCTTCATTCCACCTCAATCAGTCCCATCACGACAGTGACTCACTTCTGGATCCATGGGTCTCCCTGTACAACTGTCAGGGATTGATCCCACCGCTGCCACCATATGTGAAGGATCAATCTAGCCGCAGCCTGCGCGCCGCTCCTTCCTCCCAACTGCTAGATTTCCATCACCGCACCAGACCCAGGAATACGTGCACAGTACACATTATTTATAGCATAAGGTCCGCATTAACGTCATTCTAGACCTGGAGGCTCCCGCTATTCAGTCCCTTTTCATCCTTTGTCAGGGTGGTAGGTCGTGAACCCTGACAGTTACTAATGCCAAACCATGCATAAATGAATTATTTGTGGATTTCTTGCATCTACAGCGAAGTACTGGAGAAGCTGTTGCCAATGGTATTTGAACTCTGCTTGGCAGAAATGGTCTTGATGTTAGCAACATACGTGGCCAATCATATGATGGCTTCAGCAATGGCTGGTACTCACACTAGTACTCAGGCAAGAATCATTAAATCATCTTGCCTCTATACCCACTGTCGCTCTCATATATTGAATTTATCAATAGCAAGTTCCTGCACAGAACATGGTATTTGTGATACGATACAGGTCATAAATGAAGTATATCTTCTTTCTTTTCATAACTCTCCTAAAAGGCGAAGATTCTTGGAGTTGGTGCTTGATGCATATATTTCTGAGCCTCATGCATGTAAAAATAAATAAAAGGCCTTTGCAAGACCAAATGGGTCGAGAGGTATGACTGTTTGGAAAGGTATAACAATCTCTATAGTTATTTATTTGCATGTCTTGATGCCATGACCAATCCAACTTGTTACCCCAACCTCCAAAAGGCAGGTGTGCCCCATGATGACTGGTGTTGGGATATACCCACTAGAATAAAGGCAGAAGGTCTAAAACAATCACTTGCTACAAGTAAGAACATTCTTTCATTGATAGTATTACTTTATGGCCTTGACCCTCTCAAAGGAGTATGCATCAAACTTCAGAAGCATGATGCTGACATTGTAACTGCTTACGGGCCTATTGACCTTGCTATTGAAGAAGTATCTTACATGTCTTATACATGAGAGAAGATTTTGATAGTGTATGGAGTGAGTGAGTGGTTTGGAGAGGCTGAATCATTGGCTACTGACATAGGAGCAGTAATTACAATTCCTAGGATTTGTAAGGTTCAACAGCATCGTTCAAATGTTCCAGCCGATTCACCAAGTGAATATTTTTAGGTATTCCATTCTTAGCTAGTTTATTAAGTCAGATGAATGAATGATTTTCTATTGAAAATCGAGTTGTGCAATCACTGATGTCTCTATGCCCTTCGATTATCTGCAATTTATGCTCGAAGGATTCAGACGATATGGCGAAGCAGCTGCTATTTGGGGAAGTTGATTTGCCGAGCGCTACTTTGTCTAATGCAAAAGCTAGTTCGCTGGAAACTCTTTTGGAATGAAGGCAGACGTGAATACAAACCAGAGGATTTGATGGAGCATTGCCATATGCAGATGAAGACACATTCGCCAACTAATTTTAATTGGATGTACGACACCGATTGAAACTTGTCAGACAGAAAGGTCTTTTTCAGTTTTGAGACGAATAAACGAATAAAAACACAATTACGTTCAACAATGACCGAAGAAAGGTTGACAGTCTAACCATGATATCTATATCCACCATGCCGAGTGTGTGTCGCTACAAACGGAAACTGTTGTACGACGATTTGTGCAAGAAAAACCAAGGCATTTGTTTTGCAAATCTATTTTGTTTGATGAGTCAGAAGATTAGTTTATGTCCTCTTCATGTGTGTAATCATAAAGCGGTGTAAATTCAAAATTGTATCGGGCCGAAAACCTACAATGTGTTTCAAAAAGCGGCGGCATCTTTAGTTTCTTGGAAAAAGTACTGCATTTTAAAAGCGACTGGGGCTACGCCCCAGACCAATTAGGGAGGGGCCTACCCCCTTCCTACACCCTCCCCCTTTAACCCCCCCCCCCCCCCCCCCCAATATAAATTCGTACGTCCGCCCCTGATTGATTAACTAAGTAGTCCTTCTAGTCGTATAGAAATTTTATAGATCAGAGCACATGCATTGGCCAAGGATAATGTCGCAAATAATGAACTACATGATTTCCTATACCTTGAGCATTTCACTGAGCGCAGTTGCGTTTGGAATGGGGTACTTCTTGAATGATAAGAGTGCCTCTACTGAACTGATCAGCTGTTTCCGAAGACCCTCGTCAAATTCCTTGCCTCCATCGCCTCCTTTAGCTCTTCTGCGTGTTAGTGAAACGCATCTTGAAGAATGTTCTATGGCCATAACATAATGAAACGACCATGTTATTTTTACATTATATATACAAACCAGTGGTATGCAGTCTTTGGTTCCTGACTTTGAGGCTTGTGGTTTTTCTACTTCTAAAGCAAGGTTACATAATTCTATTAGAATTTATAATGACTACAATGCGTATAATTGATCATGACTTACCGTCTAACTTGCTACGACATCTTGTATAGTGGAAACGCGTTCATTTAGCTCCTCCAATTGCAAGATCTGTTCTTCCATTAGATATATCTGGCTACGAAGCATTGTCTCTTCTCTATCTGTTTCATGGTCTGCTAGAGCAGAGTTTCGTGTTGCCTTCCAACTTCGAGACGACATTTTCAAAGCACATGCACGTGTACTGCACGTGCGTTGTGAAGAGCAAAATACCAAGAGTCTGTGTTCAGAAAAGAGTGGGACTCTATGCCTGAAATTGTGCAACATGCAAGAAAAAGTACCGTTATTCTTAAGCGACCGTTTGTAGACACGGTAACATTTACGGGACTGAGGTTGGAGAGACAGACAAAGACGTTTGTGCGCCAGACACCAAGGAATGTCATTTTTAATGATTTATCTACATGTGAGTGGGAAAAAGGCTGCATGCGCTTGCGCACGGGGCCGGGATATGTGGAATCTTCTATGAGAAAACGATCCTTGTGGATTTTTTTTAATTTATTAATTTTTTACTAGGTACTAAAATCCTCTACAAAACGGCTCTTACGCACTTAAAGTTGGACTATCCGTAAGTGGAGTACGTGATTGTAGGTGATGTGGGGTGAGTTTTTAAGGCCATTCCAAATGTAATAATAGTTTCCCGTCCTCCGCCCGCGTCATTATAGGCTACCCGAGTAATTATGTCCATTATTCTAATTATCGGAATACTTATTTGTTTGAGATGTTGATTAACGTGTCCGGAATGTTGCCATACAACAGTGCTGAGTTGGACTATTTTATCTGCCGAGGAACACCTAAACATATGCACAAGTAAGTATTTAATATTAAAAACCTGTCCGGAAGGTAGCAATCTTCTCTTGTTTAACTGGACAGTAAGAATCGATGATATAGCAAACAGGACCATCAAATACAGGAAGTAAGAGTCGGACAAAGGAAGGAGGATCTATCCAGTGTTGGAGACTATTACCTGAATTGTGGTGAAGTTACTAAATCGTTTGGTCAGTTCTTGAAATATGTAGTTTGGAGGAACACCGAGGTGGATTTTCCCTCAGAGGATGTTCCAGAAGTTGATCTATCCTTGTCAAGAGATGCATTTCAAATAATGCTAAATGCACAAAAGAAAATCAACATCAACACATAACACATGCATCATTATACTGAGTGTAGTCCAAGAAGATGTCCGCCATTTAAATAAAAGTAGCTATAATAGAAGACTTGCGTATTTCTAGGCTCAAAGCGCCTCAGACATCAGCAGCTACAGCTCCGGATATACAGTGCCATCATTTTCAGTTCTGCCACCTTTCGCTTTCACGCCTAATGATGTAAGATTGATAGAAATTAATATATTGATTTTTAGCCATTAAATTGTTTCTCGCGCGAACAAAACAGGGTTGGTAAATTTGGGAAAAAAAGAAAGATATCGAAGCGCATACATCATTGTATCAATATGATTAGTTAGATTCACTGAAAAATAACCTGCTAATGTCAAGCTACAATATCAACTAGATTGAAAGATCATATCTTGTGATGATTGCTCTGGCAATTGATCTAGTCAGAGCCAGGTTCAGTCGGCTGTACAGCTCGAAAATCATCTTTGACTTGCTGCTTGAATTGTGAACAGCCAGTCATGTGGCAAGAAGTGTGAAACACATCTGGGCTTCTCTGCCCCATGCGCCATACGATTCCACAGCCAGAGGTATGCAGGACCACCCCAAATTGGTACACCTATGACCATTGGCTGTGTGCTTTCTCACCTCGGCAGCCTGAGCTGCTGCACCAGCTGTCATACCCGCTTCTTTTAAAATGTTTGCATTGAGCGGTGAAACGACAGTCAGGTCCAGAGCTGCAGGCTTACCTTGATCCCAGTCAAAAACTAGAATGTCTGCTGGTCGGGAGTTAGAATGATCCTGGCTGAGACCAGAACCAGCTTCAACTTGAACACGAATGTGGGCCCGGTGGAATGACTCAACTGACCAGAATGTCTCTTAGCTTGTTGGACTTGTGCCTTAGAACACAGCATCAATTTTTAATAATTTATATGTAAATAATGGATAATAAGCATGGGCTTTGGAAAAAGGTCCGGACGGGAAACTATTATCACATTTGGAATGGCCTAATGGTGATATCTGGTCTCAGTTGTTATTGTTGGATGGTTAGGTTTACATTACTATTGATATGTACACACACAGTGCATGGTAAAGACTACAATTTATTAAACTCTATTTGGCAAACACATGCTACTGTAGACCTTTGTGTCTCTGTGTTTTCAAATGACATGCATAGCTCAAGTTTGGGTGCAAGACCAGGTGGATTTCTGTGCAGACATAAATTATCTTCTCAGTGTGCACTCCACAAGCACCATAACCTGAATAACCTAGGTATTCGGCAGGAAATTTGGCAAAGCCTATTCAGAAAAATCGATTTTCAGATACACAAAAATCTGCGATTAGTGTTTTAAAGTATTCGGAAAAATCGATTTTCGTTATGCAGGGGAGGCTACACACCCTCAGCTATCGTCATCATTGTCGCTAGAGTTCTGTTACATAGGAAAATAATTAATATCAGCTAACATGGATGCCACCATGCAATATATTGTGATACATGGATAACCCTTATATAAAGAATGGATGCATGCATGCTATACAATCCAGGTCGAAAAAGATGGAAAACTATGTACATAATATTATACACACATACATAAAAGGTGACAATATTAATTTCATTGATTGTGGTACATGTACCAGAAATGTATAGCCACAACCATGATTTGTATCGATAAATAGATATGGAACGTTCTATGAGATTATGGCGCTTATGGTATAGTTGTAACATTTTCAGAACAAGCAATGGAAGTTGACCGTTGCCATTCAAATGTATACCTAATTAAAAATTCAGTGCTTTATTACTTCATGACGATCATCCAACAACACTCCACTCACGTAACGAGTCACGTTCTCGCTAAATGCATATGAAATTTCCCATGGTAGTACGATTGCGTAATGCTCTCTAATTCATACACATACACAAACAGAGCGCGCATACTTACTTGAAGTGGGTGAGAAGTCTGTCATTCTATTTCACTCGCTAGCGCAATACACAGATACATGTATGTTCACTTCGTATCACTGTACAATAATACTAGTACTGGTACATAAATTTATTGCTACTACATAAAAACACAACTCGTGGCATGTACTAATGAACTTCGTTGCTTACTTGAAGACGATGATAAAAGCATTGCACGCTGTGTATTTTGTATCCCCAATTGATGCACATTAAATATTTTACTATCAATACCTATCAAATTATTAATTGCTTCCGATCTCGTCCCCACATTGCATAAATAGTAAAAACAACAGTGACGTAATAACTCTAATTATGAAATACTCAATTGAAAACAATTGAAAATCATATCCGGATATCTGTATAAAAAGGTATTGGCGAATTGTCGATGCTGACGATGGAGAAACCTAAATCGGTTATTTCGAATAGATAAAATTCACTAATCGATTTTTCCGTGTACTGCTAAGTTGCTATGTGCTTCAAAACGCCTCAAATTGATGAGACTACTGGGCTTTATATTGACGTTTTTTGAACAAGACAGAGTCATGAGCCCTAGAAGATTTTTTTGCTCTTGCACCCACTGGAAGAAAAGGTGCACCATCGTATTATGGCACTGAGCTTCCACGTAAAATTATATATAATTATGTACATGTCTTATTCAAGTTTGTCCAGTTAAGTATTTATGTCTTCTTGCTTCAAATTTCGTTGCTTATTTTGTGGTGCATATGAATAATGATGAGATATTGTGCGTTAACATTTCTGCGTACAGCGGAATCGGGGGGGGGGGGGGGGGGGGAGAATTAATGTGAAATCAAAAACATGATTTACTTGTATGTAAAATCATTCACCTGATTTGAAGATTTCACATTTGGAAAATCTTTTTTTGATTTCATGTAAAATGATATGCAGAAATAAAATGTGATTCGACGCGTTTTTTTCCCCTGTGCGATAACGAAGCGTTGTCTCCACTTGCCTTGAGAAAGGTACTCCCCCCCCCCCCCCCCCCCCCCCCTACTACCCCTATGATTGCAGTCATCGGCGTTACTTATTTACTAACAAGTAAATAAAAAAACTTCTCTATTGGAGAAAGTGATCTGTAGGATGTAGGATTAGTGGTGCAAAAAGCAAGAAATTGGTTTGATGGGATCATACATGTACAACTAAACAGCCCTACATTTGCAAATAAATAAGCACTTCTGCAAATAGCTAGATCCTATATAAACCCAGTACTCTACCTTGTTTCCTTGCCTTTTGTACCTCCAGTCCTACATCGTACAAATCACTTCCTCGATAGAGAAGTTTATTTGTTTATTTATTTACTTTTAATAAGTAACGGGATGACTGCGGCAAGCATAGGAGTATATTGCGGTAAATAATTTTCTCAAACAACATTAGACGAGCCTTTACGTATCACTATTCAATTCCTTGCGTTTGACAATTAAATGAAGCGGGAGGGGACCAATTTCACGACGAATTTCATTTCTCGTTCATTTTCGTATAGTGGCGCCGATTTCATTACCCTGCATGGAATTGTTGTTGCCTGACATTGCGCGCAACAACAGCTCTAGACTAATTAAATCGGCGCCTCTATAAAATACATTAACATGAATTTGGCCTGGTCCATGAAATTGGCCCATCTATTTTATACTCGTGGCGCCTTTCGTCGTGAAATTGTCGAACCGGCTATTTTAAGACATAAACATGAAGTGCATCAATAATCGCTGCTTTGCTTCTGGTTGACTAATAATGTATCTGACAGATAATGAGCCGAATCTGTAAAAGTTTGCGAGCCGGCTAAAACCTGGAGTTAGAGATCGCGCGCAATAACTCCAGACTACCAACATGCAGCCGTCGTTAGCGGCCATTGAAATTCTGGCCAGTAGGCCTTCCTCCTCTGTAATATTGAAATGATACGTGTGAAACCACCTCTGGGATGTGTGTGAGTGTTTTTTTTTAACTCCTTCTTTTTGGGTGGCAGATCTATAGGCTAACAAACAACTTTATATCAGTACATCAGGTATGTCGATTGAGCTCTTGCAAGGCATTTCTGTTTAATACTTTAACCCTGCATGTTAATGTTTCTATATCAAAGGCACCTTTGGAAGTCGAATGCTACAATTGGATGTTTATATCATCTTCGTACAGTATTCCTAATGCAAACGGCGTTGGTGAATTTGAGGCCGACCAGTCACTCAGGGGCTTGAAGGCTCATTGTCTACTTTTTAAAACGCTCATCTATCGTATGAGAACATTTTGTCCCTCCCTACTGCTATGTCGTTGTCTGTATCTGTACACACACATACACACACACACACACACACACACACACACGCACACACACACACACACACACACCACAACACACGCACACACACAGACCACGGAACAGAGCTAACTCAATACAAAGCTACATTACTAATCCAATGGTGAGATCTCTTCTTCTACGCTCCACATATTAACACTAATATGCAGCCAAGGAAGACAAACTCTCCAGAAACTGTTCCATATATCTACATGTCATTCAAGTAGCCCCGCCCCCTTTCCCTGTATCCGTCTCTTACGGGCGAAGGAATGCAGCGCTTTTTATACCTCAAGCTACTGTATCTATTAAGATGCATTATTTCATACCGCTGTGCTGCGCGCTTTCGACGTTGTAATTAGTCTGGAGTTGTTGTTGCACGCGATCGCGCGCAACAACAACTCCAGACTGATTGAATCGGCGCCTCTATGAAATACATTAAGATGAAATTGAGTGCATGGATTGCATCGTCCAGATATAAAAGGGTACTGAGCTGGAATTAAATAGCGATCACAACTAACCTCAAGCTACTGATGTACTACTTTATACCGCTGTGCGTAGCAGTGCTGTTACACGGGACAGCTGCTCTCGACGGGTGCAACGATACCTGTTCCTCTATTCTGGCAGTCAACGGCTCCGGAGAATTTGACGTTGACTGCAACAGCGGAGTGACTGCCGAATATTTCAAGTGCATATCTGCATCGACCGGCTGCGATGATATCGCCAAATCAAGGATTGCTGAACACAGTATTCTTCAATATTATCCCGCAGCATGGTCAAGAAAGAGGTGGGGCTGTCTAATATCATGTGTGTGTTCTTGGTTTGGATGTAGATGCTGGCTTTCGTGCGCGTTTAAGAGAGGCACTAACGAGACTACGCCGGAGATACCTCTGATAACGTGCTCTGAGTCCGGACTTTGCGTGTGCAATAACAGAGGTGAGCAAGATATCATCCATGTCATCCATTTATAATATTCCGATACATAGCCATTAAAGGGACAGCCGAGCTAGACGTGTCGACGAGCGGAGGTGCACGTGCTGAAAGCATCACATGGGGCCTACTACTCGTGGCGCCTTTCATCATGGAACTATTCAATCGGCTATTTTAAGGCATAACACGAAATGCATGTCTTGCAATTAATCGGCTATGTTAAGACATAACTTGAAATGATTGTATTCGCTGCTTTGCTTTTGTTGCATGACTTATAATGCGGCCTTGTATTCGATGTACTTACTGTGTATCTGACAGAAATTAATCACTGCTTTGCTTTTGATGTTGGCTTAAAATGAGCCGAGTTAGTAAATGTTAATTCGTGATGAGTTTTGCGAGGTTCGTGTAACCTACATTAATGTCTTTATAAAAAAGAATGGACGATTAAAGGCTGGGGTGGATTTTAATTCAGCACTGGGGTCCATCCATGTCTGTAGCTCCTCTCTAATTGTGCAGCAGTTTAATACACATAGATTCTCCATTAATAACCACACTGTGCATATGCCATGTAATTGTGATAGTAGACTAGGCATGGCTGGTATTCTAAGCATCAAAGCTAATGAATGAAAAATTAAATAAATTTAGCCACATTGATAACCAGTTCTAATTTAATGAAATTCAGATTGTAAAATGAATTAATTTAATATGTAAAATACCCATGCATATTCCATAATCATCCTAAAATCAAACGTTTGACTATTAACTTTGCAATGCAAAATGCTCACACAAAATGGTTTATTGAAATAATGTATAAACAAATCTTGTCTAATTCATACCTTGTAACACTTTCTTTCAATATATGGGTACCTAGCTCAGTTTGCGTGGCAACTGGAAATACAAATCAGTGTTGCAATGTCAAGTTTAGCACAATGAGCTAGCAAGACTTCTATGTGTACCTTGATTAGTTGTACTATCTTTGAGCGTTCCCCATAACCCCCTCGTCCTTCAATTCCGAGGCTTACCCCCACCGATTCCACTTCCTCCTTCCATTTGTCACTCCCCATGGCATGACCAACATTAAATCAGAGTGTGCTATATGACCTGACAAATCCAAATTAGGACTGTAAAAAGCTTCCAGGCACAGAAGAGAAACTGAATATGAGGCTATTCGTTTTGCTTGTATGTACAAGTAGTAGGCGGTAATAAGAATTTCTATTATAACGGTGTTCATTTACCGTTTACTACACATATAGCTTAATTGCTTAGATGGTAGGCTACAACACACAAATACAATGTACACAAAGGAATGTGATTGTTTAACATAACAACAAGCCACTCATCTATTCGATCAGTAAGTTTACGCCAATGGAGCGAGCAGTTACCGGTGCATGTGTACGTTGTGCATGGAACAGTTATTGTACGACATTAGTAGCCAGATAGCCTAGCAGTCCCATGATCTATAATGCAAAGTAATCCAGTATGGATGATGAAAATCCTTCATCAGAAAGATGTGCTTCTAATTAAATAAGTTTAACAATATACAAAATATGTGAATCAATTCATAACAAAATGATAAACTGATTCATAAGTAACATAAATGGGTTCACTCGTGTCTATTTCAATCAATGTGTATGAATTGGCTTCAATAGGGTCCATCAACATCGATAGTGCACAGATAACAATGTCTGGTACAATCAGGGCTGCTATTGCTGCCAACAGAACTGAATCTCTCATTGGTTTGCTTTCAGAGGGCTTTTGAAACTTTTCTGCTGCTACAACAAGCAACTTGTTAATCCGAAACAGCTTGACAGTCACAGTCGCATAAATAGCAGTAAAACCAATAGAACTCGTCCATGGCACTGCAGTGCATATAATGGTCTTCACAGACAAGGGGAGAGAAAATCCTTCTGTTATGGTCAGCATTATAACAGACATAGACAGTAAGTAGACCCCAGCATAGGCCAGGTGGTTCAGGCGATGACTGGATGCCTTCACTGACTCGTACTGTTGAAAGATTGATATTAAATACAGCTGTGATAATCAAGGCTACAAACAGATAAAAACAGAATAGTAATGGATGGCACTGAATCTAATACGTAAATTTGCTCCTGAAGATTTAGGAACGTGTGGCATGACTGCAATTGTATGTTGTCCCTTTGTATTTAAATGCAATGTCAACAAACTCTGCAGGTACCCTGTATAAAAACGTCCACTGATACTGGGGAAATACTGCACCCTTGGTGTAAGCTATGCACATAAGCATTCTTGCTAAATTGGAGCTGGCACTGATCAAAATGGCCCGTGCTGATGATGCCTGCAGTAAGTCCAATGGTAGATAACTCTCTGTAATGACTGAAGAGAAGGATACATCATAGCCATTCATGTGACTCAACTTGGAATTAAGACTCTGAAACACAGAGTAAGAACCTGCATCATCTTGATATAAAATTCCAACATGTCTCCATTTGTTTAGTTTGATGAGTGCAACATATGCCTCTACAAATCTTTCTATAGAGGGTGTGGCGCCAAAGGAATAAGGATGCAGGTTTCTGTTGCCTAAGTCAACCAGACTGCTTGTATGAATATTCACTAGTGCAACTCTGTCTTTAGCAGTGATCAATCCAGCTACAGCTGCTGAAGTATAACATCGTGGTCCTGCAACACCAACTATGTTCTTCCCGCTGTCGAATATATTCTGGACAAGCAAATTCTCCACAGGAGTATCTGTTGTGCTGCCACATCCATCATGACCCTCAAGGAGCTCGAGCTTATAGTCCTTGAGGATGTCAGACCTGTTGTTGATCATTTCAACAGCTAGGTATCCTGCTAGTACTATATCTGGTCCGTCGCTGTAGCTCGTGCTATGTGGTGGTGTGCCTTTAGGGTATGGCAAAGCTGACAAAATGTGCAGTGTGCACTTGGGACCGCTGAAGTCCCCGTGTCCCCACACCTGCACAACGGCAGTGAGAAAGAAAGCACTACGTAGAACCACATCCATGAGTTTACTCGTAAGTGGACCATTATTGAAGTGCCTGTTACGGAAATTTAGGTCCGCCAAAAATTTTGGTCCTAGGAACAAAATTTTCTGGAAAAATTAGTCCGGGTGGGCCAATTTTGCCTGAAAATTTTGATCCGTGTCCGAAAATTTTAGTCCTTACCCTTAGCTTGCGCCTGCGCGTTACACGTGTCGAATAAAGGTGTTGTAAAGTCTTCAGAAAGCTGGTAGGATGGAAGGATCTTCGGATGTTGAGGGTGATCTTGTTGGCGAAGTGTTCGAGTATCTTCTCAGTGGCAAATATTGCGATGGAGCGTCAAAGGAAAGAAAGCGGACGATATGGAAAAACGCTTTGAAGTTTTCAGTATCGAGTAGAGGAGAGCTATTCTACAAGCAAAAAAGGAAGGGCAAGGCAAGTACCTTTTGCAGCGGTCTGTCGCGTAAAGCTATCAAACAAAAACGTCTATTCCGGTATAGTTGTATTACTTGTATGTGAACTCACCATTCATAACTACTGTAAATGAGTTTATGTGATAGTTAGTCACTCTTGCCTCACTAGTCAGTATGTCTTTTACCGAAGCTGAGGATGGCAGCAATTACATCTTAACTGTTAGTGATTATTTCACTAAATGGGTAGAGGCAATCCCAACCATTGATAACAAAGCTGTCACAGTGACAGCTGTACTTCTTAAGGCAAGTGTTGTATAATGCGAATACAGCTTAATACCATAATTTTTTACATTGCATTAATTTCAGATTTTCAAACCCAAACACATGGGTCTGCCTCGTGTTGTGGTGTCTGACAATGGTAGAGAGTTTGACAACAAACTTAATGATGAGATATGCAAAACTCTTGGGATAAAAAGACGATTAATAACACCCTATCACCCCCAGGTTGGTACACACGTTCACATGCCTTATTTAAGGGTCATGCTCTTTTATAATAGGAAATGTGCATGGATTATAACATTTTACCATTTCTGTGTTTAGCTTTGAAATGATGAAGTACATACACATGTTTGATGGGTGTGTTGTATGACATGTGTCAAACTTTTATATGTAGGCAAATGGCCTTACCGAACGCTTCAATCAAACATTGCAAAATATGTTGTCTAAATATGTGTTATTGAAAAAAGAACAATGGAGTTATTACATTGATTCATGTGTGTTTGCCTATAACACATCGAGGCAAGAAGCAACAAAGCATACTTCTTTCTCTCTTATGTTTTGTCGACAGCCAAACCTTCTGATTGACATTGAAATGCAGTCTGAGTCAATAGAGGAACTCGTCAAACATTATGATGAAATAGTAGAGCCAGATCATGGAGAAAAATTTTAAGGAACATATAAGTACATTGCAGGAAGTAACAAAGAACATTAAAGTTGCTCAAATTAAGTATAAAAAGCAGTATGACAAAAAGCATGCCAAGCCTTCTGAGTTTTACATTGGACAGCTTGTTTTGAAGAAGGAATTCACTTGTAAAAAGACAACGGGAGGGAAGCTAAGTTGTAGGTATGTGGGACCCTTTACAATAACTAGAGTGAAGTCAAGAGGGGTGTATGAATTATGTTCTGATGATGGAAAAGTGACAAGTGCAACTGGTGGTCATTTGAAAGTTTACAGAAAACCATTAGGTTCCGATGCTGATCATAGTTCCAATCCTACACATACTTCTGAGGATGATGGCAGCCTAAGCAATGATGGCAGTATCTCAGCAGACTACAGATCCACTGCAGATGATCACTTCCCTTTAAATGGTAAGATCATAATATGGTGTTTAAACCACTAATAATGTTACCATTGAAGATTGTATTTGTAAATTAGAAGCTATAATAATGCAAGCCTGGACAAAATATGTATACATGTAGTGTAAATATGTGCAGCAGTTGTAAACATTTTATTTGAAATCCCTTTCTGGTCAACACTCAGGTGGACTGGGCCTTCAGTTACGGGTGGGGGATGATGTGGCAGACCAAGCAGACAATAGTGCAGATGAGATGGGGGGTGATGCTGCACAAACACCGCGTTCAGTGGCAGACAAAGCAGACAATAGTGCAGATGGATCAATTATTGAGATATCCAATCATACTGTTGACACAGTATTGTACTTGCCAGTTTGCAGAGATTGGCAAAATAATATGTGCAGTGTCTTAGGACTTCAATTTGTCAAAGGGAATCGTGATCACAATGAAAAATATTGCTCTGGACCAAGCTCCTAGTATACGTGGTCGCATTAAAAGTGATGGGAATTGCTTTTTTAGAGCTGTGGCTCAAGAAATAACTGGACGTCAAGAGGATCATGCAGAACTTAGGGTACTTGTCACATCATACATGGCTCACAATCCTGTTGAGCTGTGTTTTTACCTGACATCATCTGAAACAATGGGACAGTACTTGCGAACAACGAAGATGGATTAACAGAAAGTGTGGGCAACAGAAATTGAAATATATGGCACTGCCAATTTGCTTGGCACAACTATTCTTGTGTATTGTCCTTCAGGCACCAGCAGCAAATGGTTGAGATTTGCACCAAAAGAATGCCATGATGACAACAGTCATGTATGAGAGTGCCTTTATCTATGCAACCTTTCTGAGCACTTTGAAACTGTGAAGCATATGCAACATATTGACCATTCAGATTAATTAAACTTTATTGCATGAAGATAAAAACCTTTAGTGTAAATCAATACAATAAAATGGGATGGGGGACCAAAATTTCTAGAGCGGACCATTATTTTCGAAAAAACTGGTCCGGGTGGACCAAAATTTTCAATGAAAAAATTGGTCCCCAGGACCAAAATTACCGGGACCAGAATTCCAGTGACATGCCTGCATGTGAGAAGTTATATGTGTCAATATAAACATGCATGTACTACAATCTATTATGCATATTTTACTTAGACACAGTTGATGGGAATATCCAAATTACATCGTTTAACCTGCGTAATACACAATACATCATATTGCATGCACAACTGCGAGATCCAGACTGCCTTGCTAAGCAGTCCAGTGATGCCGCCGACCGCCAAACCGTCAAATGGGCAGTATGGTTGGCTTGACCGTGCCGGGGACCAGAATTTTTGAAGGTCTGCCAAATTCTGATGGCATACTGTAAACGGAACTTTATAGCCCAGACCTGTTATTTTAGCCGCTTGGTTATTGCTATTGAAGTCGACCTTGCACTTTTCTTGATTCTGGACTGCGGATTCGTGATCGGTATGTTTCGCGGTACAAACCTAATCACTGAGCTTGTCTTGTACAGATATAGACAGAGGCGGCGAAGGGTATGAGGATTGACGGGTGGGGGGGGGGGGGGGGGGGGACAATGATTATTAAATGGGGGCAATAATTAAATTCATGGATTTCATGGACAATTAAATTCCGAACGATTAAGGCTATCGGCTTCCTTTTTTCAAGACTTCATACTACACGATTTATCTGTGTGAAACTGTACTTTGGTGTCTTGCACAAGCACAGTGCCGACGTTACGAGGTCCAATACTCAAAACCACCATAACTTCAACGTTCAAATCGCATCAAATTCGGTGTATACATGTAGGTAGAGGGGTCCTGTCGCTATTGATGTGTTGTGTCTGTTAATTTTTACTATATCCGTTACGTGACCTGTATACTTAATGGCAACCAGTCTGAAGCTATACATGTATACTAAATTAATTGAAGGTGAGTAGTGGTTAAGGGAAAAAAACTCCGTTAAATTTTTTACTGATTCGTTACATTGCAAAGTTCTTATAGTTATGATATTAAAAATTATAATCCTATCCTTCGTAAGGTACACGTGCCGAAGTTAAGAATTCCGTTATCTGACAGAAATTATAACTTGTTTCCGTATACACTGCACGTTACGCCCGTCCACTTTAACATCACAACGATTACACGATGGCTTCTGAGCCTGCATGGGACGTGAAGCAGTTTTCAAGACGGCGATTCTCTTTCTGGTACTGGTTCTTTTTAGAACCCACCTGATACATGCACACAAGTATCGGGGTGTACCAGTGATAGAAAGCGCATTGGGAGGTGGAAGCCGTTCCTGAGGTATGACTAAGTGTACAGGAGCAAGAAAAGAATAGCTGGCTTACGGCGAAAGAGTAGTTCCGACGCACGGTTTATTACAAAATCTAAACATCGCGTCATCGCTATAATCACATCATGTTTTGAATGGTCATCAATGATCAAAATTTAGGACTACTTTGGTAAGTTGTAACGATTGCAACGAAGGACAGAAATGCATTTTCTTTTTCATATCATAAGTACATAGGGACTTTGCGATGTAACGAACAGATGAAGCCTTGAATCCAATGTTATAAACCAAACATGTCATTTCAACCTTTTGTTACTTGCAATCGTCCGGCCTGAAACGAGGAGATATCATTTGACACACCAAAATTCACAAATTAATTGGTTCTATCCCGTCATGTTTGGTTGCAGTGTTATGTCTAAGAACTGTCTTTTTTTTAACTCCCTCCCCTGCACGAAATCCGTAAATTAAGTAGCGTCGCCGTATATGTGCGTCCACGTAATCATGCTATAATATCGCTATATGAGTTACGGTGATACTTGATGATGTAATCGCGTCAGCGCTGACCGTCCGCGGCATAACTATAGTTGAAGCACTGCAGATTTGAAGGAAATCCCCAGTGAATTCGCATAAAAATGTATGATTTACGTATGCCGTGTAGATGTGTACCCGCATTAACCTCGGGCGGTGGGGGTGGGAGGGGGGAGATTGATTGATTTTAGCAATTGATCGGTGGCCTTGGGTTGAGAGTGAATTATCAACAAACTCTCGATCATTGGGAGTGCGCGTGTAGGCTGTAGTCTTAGGATGGCATATACAGCCATTAGCAAAACCAGAGACCTGTATTATGTCTGAAAAAAAAAGACGTTATCAAACTATGTGTGTATAAATTCAGAGCAGACCGTAGTTAGGCTGGGAGGGTAGGGAGGAGCTCGTGGAGGAGGTTGAGTGAGGGGCAAAATTATTCAGTTTTTTTTTTCCATGCATGATATATACGTGCATGCTCAGGGTTTTTAGCGACAAATCACCAAAAAAATAAAAGAAACATGGCAGATCAAGGTAGTACGCTGATCTTCGTAAGAGAAGCCGACTTAGTATTAGTCCCAAGCCATCCAGCACATACCTCTTTGGCTGCGTCATATCGCTCGTTGATCCTCGCATGATGAAGTGGATTAAAAATAAATTTAAAAGCAAGCGACCGGATGCAAGAATTATGTGTTGTGTACAACTTCATTATGCGCACTTGCGTGAGAATGTAATCATTAGTGCAATACACAAAAAGAATTACGAAATGTGTACATGCATATGTAATCTCATATACCTCAAAATTCTTAAGTATTGGACAAACGACAAACACATTGAACTGATATTAGCAGTGTTCTGAATCATAGTGATATGTTACATAGTTTGCCATAGCATACCTGACATGAGATTTGCTCGATCATATTCATGATCTTGTCATTACTGCTTTTATGTCATCACAAAATTAATGTCAATTTATTACTTTATTTTGAATTAAGACATTCCAGACAAATTTCTTACTCAATCCACCGTTGCTGAACCCTGACTCATCCCCCAGCAAATCAAGACTACTGGAAGGTACAATAGTACTGGATGGATGAAAATACTAATGACTGCCAATGTTAACTTGTGCCCTTTTCAGGAACGAATCATTCTCACCTCAATGCAAGAGGAATGATCAGGACTGCATATGTGGGAATCATATATAGAAGACTTCGGTGTGTGAACTATATAATTTAATTATACCATTTAAACAGGTACAACACCTCCACAAATACTCTGAACAGAGTTTGAAGTATCTAAGTATCAAAAACAAATATATATTTATCATACTGCATTTCTGACAAGACCTTGTCATGATATTTGGAAATGCATGAGTCATAACATAATCCATTCATTCTGAAAATCAATAGCATAAGATACACTAATAACATGATTATACTGTTAAAATATGACATCAATCATCTTGCATAGAGTATCCATGCAGTGTGATTCTTCAATATTTATAGGAAGGCAAAATCTACTATATGAAATGCAATTGACACTAACAATGTCAGGTATATCAGTAATTAATAATGTACAGTGCTGCCATTAAAATATACTGTACCTTAATTTCACTGCATGGATGATCATTAACGTTTGAAGGCTTGTTCATACATGTATTTATTTCCTATCTGCATTTATTCCGCTTAGAAAGGAGACTAGCGCTCACAATACCAATGTTGCAGACTTTTTGCTACGTATTTCTCTAATAGTCATAGAACGTTCTAGCTCCAGTAGATTTTGACTGTTGATCTGTCCTCAGTGTTGCCTTCCAGCAGCTGTGTTTTAGCACCAGTGGACCTATAGCTACCATAATTATATTACACCAGCCTAGCTGCACAAACACATTGCTAGTGACAAGAAAAAGGACTATTTTACACTTGCATAAATTCATATGCGAATAAATTATCTACTAAATTGCACACCAGTGAGTATTATAATATAGTAAGTTCAGGAGCACATAAACGTACAACTCTGGCCTAAGGAACTGCACAATACTAGTCGCACACCGCGCATGCGCGCAGGCACTAAATAGGAATATACACAACTATACTACACTCCCTCACACTAAAATGTCTGATTACAGTTCATCAATAGCGGTCTGGTGGTCTACGTTGACGTTGAGGGTATCGATGAATCCCAGTTTCAGGTGCAGGTAGATGTTCATTTACTACAGGGGGTTCAGCCACTGGTTCAGGTAACTCGGTGTTCTCCACTGCTGGATATTCAGCCACTCTTCCAGGATACTGGTCATTCATATAGGGTTCATTTGTATCTTGCTCTGGAATATCCATTGCTGAGTCTGCCTGAATTGGTCCATCAGGTATTCCAAAGCTTTTCCCTTCCTCAGTGCCCTCTCGTAAGGTAGAATCCCCCTTATCCCTTATGTGGTCAACATGACGCCGCCAATACTGGTTGGGTCCTACCTCCACCAGGTAGGTTAGTGGTCCTCTCCGTTCTGAAATCACTCCGGAAACCCACTTAGGACCGTTGAGTAGATTCCGAACCATTACATTTTGACCCACCACAAATTCTCTTCCTCTTGCATGTTTATCATAAATTAGTTTCTGATGAGCTTGTTGATCTAAAACCATCCGTTGCAGGTCTGGCTTCAGCATGTCCAACCGGGTTCGCATTGATCGTTTCAAAAACAATTCACAAGGAGCAACATCAGTAGTCGTGTGTGGAGAGCTGCGATATTTCAACAGAAATTGACAAAGCCGATACTTCAAGTCACACCCTTCCCGGTCTCCAGCCAACATTGCCTTTTTGAATGTTTGGATGAATCTTTCTGCCAATCCATTGGATGAAGGGTGGTAAGGAGCACATCGGATATGTTTGATACCATTGTTTCTCATGAATGTTTCAAACTCTGCAGAGACAAATTGTGGTCCATTGTCTGATACTACTTGTTCTGGAAGGCCATATGATGAGAACAACTCTCGTAATACTTCTATTGTCCTTTGTGATGTGTGGATTGCATCATTTTCACTTCAGGCCATTTTGAATGTGCATCTATGACGACCAGGAACATATGGCTCTTGAATGGTCCTGCGAAGTCAATATGCACCCTCTTCCATGGTTGGGTAGGCCAAATCCAGGGATGGAGTGGGGCCACAGGAGGATTGTTCTTCACTTCTTGACAACTGAGGCAACTCTTGGCTTTCTCTTCCAAACATTTGTCAAGCCCTGGCCACCATAAATAACTTCTTGCAAGTGCCTTCATTCTTGATGCTCCGGGGTGTTCTTTGTGTAACTCCTGTAGCACATGCTCTTGTAATTTAGCAGGCACCACAACCCTAATACCCCACATTAAGCAATCTCCCTCCACTGTCAGCTCATTCCTGCGTGTCCAATAAGGTTTCAGGTTCTCAGGAACTATACTTGGCCAACCATTCCTTGTAAAAGTAACCACTTTGCTCAAAATGGGATCTTGACGAGTAACCTTTCGCAATTGCATGGCAGTCACTGGAAGAGCCTCGATCTGACCTACATTGAAAACATCACTGTCTGAAGTAGCTGTCCCTGCATCGGCTATGATAGAGAGAGGTAACCTGGACAAACCATCAGCATTTGCATGCTGTGCTGTAGGTCTGAATTCCAAATCATACTCATAAGCAGATAATAAAAGAGCCCATCTCTGTAACCGCGCTGCAGCCAATGGGGGTACACCGGTCTTTGGGCCTAGAATTGTCGTCAAAGGCTTATGATCTGTAAGCAGTGTGAACCGACGCCCATAAAGGTACTCGTGAAACTTCTTAACCCCAAATATGAGAGAGAGAGCCTCTTTTTCCAGCTGGGCATAGTTCCGTTCACTAGCATTTAAAGTTCGTGATGCGAAAGCGATAGGCCGTTCACTTCCATCACGCAGTGTGTGAGAAATTACAGCGCCAATGCCATACGCAGAAGCATCTCCAGCCAACTTAATGGGTAAGGTAGGATCATAATGTACTAACACATTGGGTGATGTCAGACACTGTTTAGCTTGCTTAAATGCCTGCTCACGCCGATCAGTCCATTTCCACTGAACATCCTTTCTGAGCAGCTCATTAAGAGGATTAAGAAGTGTTGCCAGGTTTGGAATGAATTTTGAGTAATAATTTATCATCCCCAAAAATGACCGAAGTTGAGGCACACTACTGGGTACTGGGGCCATCAAAACGGCGTCTAACTTCTCTCCAGTAGCATGGATTCCATTGGCATCAATCCTGTGACCCAGATATTGCACAGATGTAGTAAGAAAACAACATTTTTCTTTGTTCACTCTCAACCCTTCATTCTGTAAACGCTTCAGCACCTCCATATGGAGAAATGGCCCATACATAGGCGGTCATCTTGCTTTTATTTTCAAATTGAATTTCAAACACGTTTATAATTTACGATAAATCGGACTGATTGTGATCCTGTGCTTTATAAGATTATATCATGAACCATTCGTAAACTAAAATCAAGACAAAAATTTAATTTCTACCGCGCATAATTTATTCATAAACGGAGTAGTATACGTAATACCTTGCGTCATCTTAACAAATTATGTCGGGTTGACGGTTATAAACTTTAATAGCTGCGACGTAACTATCAAGACAATTTGAATTACAATTATAATTGTACCGATACACAATTAAAATTAACTTATCAGCTGTGCGTGGAGAAGTGGAGCGCATCAATTAGGCACAATGAGGGATCGAACTACGTATGCCCTTCATGCTTTCATCTTCTGAGACGCAGGTGTTTTGGTGAGTATACTATGTGAATTTAGTAGCGTACCCCCCCCCCCCAAAAGTGGGCTATATGTGCATGTCCATAGCTGTGTCAAGCGGCGTAGTCAGTTACATCGTATACCAGCCCTACGCAAAAATATATTGTTCATACAATATATTGCAATATATTGTCTACAATATATTGTATTGTAGTAGTTAACAATACCAATATATTGTATTGTAGTAGTTAACAATACCAATATATTGTATTGTAGTAGTTAACAATACCAATATATTGTATTGTAGTAGTTAACAATACCAATATATTGTATTGTAGTAGTTAGCAATAACAATATATTGTATTGTATTGGTTGACAAAAAGGTGTTTAATCAGACTGAACTTAGTCTCATATATATACGTGTCAAACCACATCAATCTTGTATTGTGCAGTAGGGCTGTGGTAAATAAATTTCAAAATGTTTCAAACGACGCGCACCACAACACCGCCCACTTTTCAAGCAGCTGGTAGACATGAAACGGCTGGAAAAAAGCAAAAATAAATATTACTAACCATTCATAGTGACACTGAGAGCGCTTACCAAACTAAAGAGAAGTCAGGACGTCGAGAAAGTGAACATAGCCACCGCTAAGATACGTGAGGCCGGCCATACGATACTCGAAAATGGACCAATATGCACGGAAAAGAGTTCCAGACAAAAACGGGCGTAGTGTAAGCACTTTTCGACTCAATTTGAGAAAATCACCACCATCGTGTGTAAAGCATGCATTTTTAGAGCAGGTACTGCACAATGTGTAAGATGCTAGTGAAATGCATAGAATGATGGGACCTGCATGGTGGTTTAAAACATTGCAATATTGTATTGCAATATATTGTATTGTTATAATGGAATATTGCAATATATTGTATTGTTACAATGGAATATTGCAATATATTGTATTGTTACAATGGAATATTGCAATATATTGTATTGTTATAATGGAGTATTGCAATATATTGTATTGTTGTAATGGAATATTGCAATATATTTATTGCTGAATATCAGTACAACCAATACAATAACAATATTATTGTGCCTAGCGCTGTCGTATACTAGTTGGGCGTAGCCCGACCTTCGCGTATTGGCGGAAGGTCGTGTACCAAACCCGCACAGTTTTTGCACAGGCTGCAACGGGGATTGCAGTCCAATCAGAATGCAGCATTTCGATGCGGGCAATTATCTCCTAATCAACATACACAAGTGTTTATTCATTCAATGTACAGCTAGAGTTGTATGGAGATAACAGTAGTGATCGAGGCGGCCATGGAACTAGGCTACTCTTCAATGAAGCCTGAACAGGTCGAAGTAGCTGTGGCTCTAATTGAAGGCAGGGACGTATTTGCTTGTCTACCCACGGGTTTCGGTAAAAGCCTCTGTTATGGCTTGCTTGCCAGTGGCGTTTGATAAATGTCAGAAGAAAGAAAGAGCGGGGCTATTCCATTGTCGTTGTAGTTTCCCCTCTAGTGGCCATCATGAAAGACCAGGTAAGATCAGGAAATGGATGCTTTATTTATAAAACATTTAATCATTGTTTACATTTTAAAACAGGTTTCTACCTATTCCATTAAAGGCCTAAAAACAACCTATGTCTCTGGAGGTTACTGACATATGGTGGAAACTTTATCTCATCCTATTGAGTTTGCTGGAGACCAGAAAACGGCAGCAAGTGGAAGAGGGGCACAGTAGGCTAAGACACAATGAAATAGCCCCGCTCTTTCTTTCTTCTGACATTTATCAAACGCCACTGGCAAGCAAGCCATAACAGAGGCTTTTACCGAAACCCGTGGGTAGAATAGCAAATACGTCCCTGCCTTCAATTAGAGCCACAGCTACTTCGACCTGTTCAGGCTTCATTGAAGAGTAGCCTAGTTCCATGGCCGCCTCGATCACTACTGTTATCTCCATACAACTCTAGCTGTACATTGAATGAATAAACACTTGTGTATGTTGATTAGGTGATAATTGCCCGCATCGAAATGCTGCATTCTGATTGGACTGCAATCCCCGTTGCAGCCTGTACAAAAACTGTGCGGGTTTGGTACCCGACCTTCCGCCAATACGCGAAGGTCGGGCTACGCCCAACTAATCGTATACGTGAATATCACAACAGGAGAAGCAGGCATGTTGGGCATGTGTGTGTGTGTGTGTGCATGTGTGTGTGTGCATGAGTGTGTGTGCATGTGTGTATGTGTGTGTGTGATTGTGTGTGCATGTGTATGTGTGTGTCACTGACTATATACATGCATAGATAATCTATGATACATGTACATGTATGTGTGATGTGATTGTCGTTATGTGATGTCATTCTCTTCCCCCTCCTTCCCCCAGCACCGGATGGATTTGATGCTGTGTCGGTGCAGAATGTGGGCTCCACCTACACCATTGTGTCTTGGGACTTGCCAACTCACAGTAATGGCATCCTCATCAACTTCAGTTTGTATTGCAATGGTGCTCTGGCGGGTGTCCTGCTACAACACCACCAGCCTCCTCCCCTTCACTTTGTACACGTACATGTATGTCATCTCTGCTACTGTGTGCTACATGCGCAAATAGCACTGTGCATGGTACATTTATATGATCTGTGCTCAGTACGTTATGTGTTGGACAGGTCCTCCAGTCACGCCCACAGGCACTGCACTCCAGTTGGAACGTGGTGTTGGGCGTCATCAGTGCACCAGCCTGCCCAGGTACATTGTGTACACTTCAATCACTTAGTTTGTGTTCCATCTTTCTTTGCTCTTATCCCTCTCTCCTCTGTCCTTTCTTTCCCTCCTGTCTCACCTACTCCCTCACTTCCTCTATCCTTTCTTTCTCTCCTGTCTCACCTACTCCCTCACTTCCTCCCTCCCTTCCTCCTCCCTTCCTCCCCCCTCCCTCCCTCCCTTCCTCCTCCCTTCCTCCCCCCTCCCTCCCTCCCTTCCTCCCTCCCTCACTCTCTCACTCACTCACTCCCTCTCTCCTGTCCTCCTGTAGTCATGTACATGTACACCAGCAGGGACATCTCTGGCAAAATTACACATACCATTTATCCTCTCTCCCTCCCTTCACCTTCACCTCCTCACTTTCCCTTGCTCCTCCAGTACATTGTGATTCCAACCTTCTCAGCATGAGAAGGACAGCCCTCCTGGGGGACCCCCTGATCCTGAGTCGGACACTAATGACATTGTCATTAGCGTATTTATTAATAAGATCATTAACCCTGACAAGTTCTTTGGCTCCTCCTCAGTGAGTACTCCACTCAATATACCTAGACCTTATACGGTCATACCTTAGCACTCTTCCCCAGGACCCCATGTGCATCCTTCTACAACTCTCCTCTTTGCTAGTGGGATACTGCCCCAAACATTCATGACTCCAACAAGTCAGTACAGATACAGATGTGTAGTGTATTAGCTTTGATATAGTGTACTGTTGGCCTTCTATCTACTGTTGTTTATGTTGCCTGACTGCTACCACAAAACCCACAAGGGCGGTCCAAGGTGTACACAACCATTGTCCTGGCTAAAATGAATACAATCAAAGCATCTTGCTGACCTTCACTTGATTGGCAGATATACATATGCGCATATACCTCGACCGGCTGCTCAGATATCTACGTACGCTGGCAACACTTCGTATATCAATTTTTTATGTTAGCGGATCCTATAAGCCTACACGTAGCTGAATCGAGTGTCTGAGAAACAAACCAGCAGCCAAATGTGATCACATGTACATGTACATGCGACACCTCCAGTTATCAAATTACAACAGCAACGCTAATATTTTGCAGATCCGAGGTGAGAACTTTAAGCGTAGTTGTGTGGTTCCATCCACGTACTCGATATCGATGTGTGATTCTGTGATTAGTTAGGTTCGAATCGGATGTAATAATAGTGCCCTTCACAAAGGGAGCATTTATTAGAAATCATGTATTACGCTGTTGTAGTATAGTTTAGCAGTAGCATATCGATTATGTATTGCGAATAAAACTGTATATTTTGCCTCCAACACATGTATATGCTTTTACTGTATGGTGCATGTATACGTATGGTGCTTGTGACATAATGCATGTACCAGTGTAAGTGTATGCCTATATAACTGATCTAGGTGTGTAAGTAAGGAGGAAAAAGCTACAATGCAAGTGTGTGTGTGTGTGTGTGTGTGTGTGTGTGTGTGTGTGTGTGTGTGTGTGTGTGTGTGTGTGTGTGTGTGTGTGTGTGTGTGTGTGTGTGTGTGTGTGTGTAGTATGTTTCTGCAGGCAATCACATACATGTATGTACATGTATGTGCAGAGTTTGAACTCTTCCAGAACTACTTTTGATCCCACCTTTGGTTGCATTTTACCCATGCATAGGAAGAAGGACCAATGTGACTGATCATACATGTATATATTCAGTCCCATTGGTCCAGGAATGGATATTTAGTTACGAGGATCTGTGTTGAAAGCAACAGGGGGTGGTGTTTCGGAATATAATTGGTGATGGGACAAAAAGAAGTTTTCCCTTCGTACCATTACATGCATGGCATGCCATGCAGTTATAGTAAATGGTGCAGACCAACCCGATTAATTGGCTGAATGGCAAGTTACATGGCATGTGTAAATCAGGGGTTCAGTAAATCCCTTGTAATGGTGTGCATCTTGTAAATGTAACATCTGTAGCAACTGAATGTCTTGAAACTATGAAACTATGAGCGTTACTGATAGATGTTGCGTGTTGCCTACTCAATCCTTCCTGTCTCTCTCTCTCTCACCCCCCCCCCCCCCCCCCCCCCCCCCCCCCCCCCAGGCTTCTACTGATTACATTATGTCATTAGTATTTTAAAAACGTACAGGCTACACATATAAAGGATGGCGAGAACTGGACAGGATGAAGAAGCAGCGAATCATGATGCCAGTTGGTAGAATGCAGCCATTGCTTCCATCACCTCCAAGCTCATAGGACTTGGTGTCATTAAACTCATTTATCTTTGTTTCTGTCAGTCGCTGTGTAATCTGAACAAAACAATGCTTGCAATGGGATTTCAGCTTCCCACTTCATAAGCTGAGACATGCTGTGTGTGTGTGTGCACATACAGTGGGTGTTCGATTATAAGACCACCCGATTATAAGACCATAAAGTGCCGCTATCGATGTTAGAATTTACCTAAATGCAATTAAGGCCACAATGATTATGATATGAATATTTGATTCTAAATATTCGCGTTTTTTTGGCGGGTTTGTCAGTGTGTGTAGTATGGAGACGCCTGGCTCTGCGCCTAAGGCAAAGGCAAAGAGAAAGAAGAACAGCGCTGGCAGCCCAGTAGAAGAGCAAAGAAATGAATTTCTTAAAGGTACCAGAAAGGGGAGAAGGGTGCTAGATGTACAGAAAAAGCTTGATGTCATCGAAATGCTTGATAAAGGAAAGACCCAGAGGGAGGTAGCAGCACAGTTGGGCGTATCAAAAACTCAAGTTTTAAACATTAGTCGCTGCAGAGCAGCGCTATATAAACGTCAACTTACCTCAAAGGTAGCGAAATTTGGCAAATTTGCGGACATTGACAAGGCTGTATTTGATTGGTTTTGTCGCGTGAGAACACCAGTGGGACTCCGCAAGCCTTTACCCGTATCACTAGCTGCTTTGCAAGCTCGTGCTCGCCATGAGGCAAGATTAAGAAATGTTCATAACTTCAAAGCGTCAGATGGGTGGGTTAGGCGATGGCGTAAGCGATTTAATGTCCCACCAAGTGTTCACCTCCATGGTGAAGCGGGAGATATTTGTCTGATTGATGCTGAAAAGAAGATGGATGTTTTGCGTTCTCAACTTAGTGAGGGGGGCTATGCTTTACAGAATATATTTAACATGGACGAAACGGGGCTTTTTTACCGAGCGTTACCTAAGCGGAGTTATGTATTACCAGACGTTGATGTGAGGCAAAAAGGAAGAGGGACAAAAGCTTTGACTGCTAAGGATCGAGTGACTTTAGTGCTTTGTTGCAATGCTACTGGTACTTGTAAAGTTGCCCCATTGATGATTGGTACATCAAAAAATCCCCGCTGTTTCAAAAAACAAAGGCCACCGTTTCCATATACCTCACATCCCAATGCATGGAGTGATGGAGAACGCTTTAAATTCTGGTTTAATGATGTATTCCTACCCTGCATTCGAAAATGGACAGACTCCAAAGTGGCTCTCCTTTTAGATGGGTTCTCTGGCCATTGCAAAGACATTGGTGATCCTAAGGGTCAAGTCTCAGTTTTGTTTTTCCCACCTAATTTGACCTCAATGTATCAGCCGCTTGACCAAGGCATCATTTCAGCTGTAAAGTGTACTTACAAGTATTGTGTTCTGGACAGGTTACTGACAGGCATTGATAAGTATGATGAATTGCACCTAATGGCTAGCCACATTGTAGCTGGATGTCGAGGGCTTGAATACTGCTTACCTCCAAATCTGCTTGATACAGCTATCATCTGGAAAAAGGCATGGGATGAATTGGACCAATCAGTTATTGTCTCTTGCTGGGTGCACTCTCATTGCCTTTCTGTTACAGATGAAGCCATTGTGGCAAGTGAACACCGTGACTATCGCAAAGCTACCACTGATAGTATTGTAACAAAAATGTGTGATCAACTGAAGAGTCTTGACTTGCAATCTGACAGCACTGTTGGTACACTCCAATCAATTGGAATTTTAGATGCAGTCAGTGCTGTGGGGAAAGGGGACACCTCGCTGATGGAGAAATGGATAGACGTTGAGGATGACCAAGAAGTTGCAGCATCTATTGAATTGCAAGTCCTTGACAAAATTTGTAGTGATTTGGATGAAGCTGCAGTTGAACAGCCTGATGATGGTGGTGGTGGTGGTGATGATGATGATGATGATGATGAAGGTGACAATGGCCTGGAGAAGCCTCCTGTCACCAAAGAATTCAGTGAAAAAATGTTGATGGCTGCACGTCAGGCACACTGCATTGCTGGTGAGCTCAACGATCCACAGCTGTTATCCATTGCCAAACAGTTATGGTTGTCTGCACACAGCAAATTGATCATAGCTGGTAAAGTGTAGCTCTCTTGAACATATACCACAACAACTTTGTATTGCTGTCTTGTGCTAGTTTGGGGACCAGCCCATAAATATGTTGGTCCCTATACTAGTTTCATTTTGTTCATTTATGGTTGAATATGTTATCACGTGTGCAGGTGAATGTGGGATCAGGTCTCTATGCATGTATAGGGTAGGAACGTACAAAGGTCTTTATTTCAAGCGAGACCGACCTATATAAGCACATGCAATGCGTTGATGATTGGCCGACCGGCGACCATGCATGCACAGCACCATCCTCAATCTCGTAATTTGTAGCAATGTAACGAAAGATTTGTAATATGGTGGTATCGATCGATTGATACAAACGTTTGCGATCGAGCGTATGCAGTTATTTAAAAAGTTATGTCGCGTGCACTGGATTTTCGGTACAATCCCAGTACATTGTAAACAACTGTGGTTTCTTAATCTCATCGATAGCGGCACTTTATGGTCTTATAATCGGGTGGTCTTATAATCGAACACCCACTGTAGCCCTCTTCTGATCCTATCTTAATTTGGATGTTTATACAAGGAACAAAGGAACAATGTCATGAATTTTGTTGTGTGGCAAGACCTTTGCCCCATGTGCGCAACATACATACATGTATATGTATGATACCTCCATAAAGTGAACAACTTCATGCACATGGTATTTGTGTAGGGATTATTTGTGAGTGCAAGGGTCAAGCATTTTAATAAAAGATGATGGTGCAAGGACTGATACAGAAAACAAAAGATAGAGGCAGCAAAAACTGTTAGTCATTTTGCAACCACCCCCATGATGGGTGTGGCCTTAGGAAGAACAGTATCAAGTTTTTGAGGGGTGACTCTTTCATTGTAAGGGCATCCTGTTCAGCTGATCCTGACAAGAGAGTACATTCAATTTCAGTGATGGATCCAGTTTGTGAGAGGGGGGGCAAATGACCCATGCTCACGTCCTGCTCCAGCTGGGGTATGGGGGACTGGCTGTAAGCTCCTCCATAGGGTCTAGGGAAGAGCACATTACATTGTACTTTCCCAGGTGAAAAAAACGGCGTAATCGCGCGTAATTGTGCGTGAAAATCGGCAATAAACGCGCCAAATTACGCGGTCTTCAAAACGCTGTATCTTCTTGATTGTGCAATATAGTGGAGCTGCATTTTTGCATATTTACAAAGTGGTCCTGTGTCTATAGAAGTCCAAAGATGGTTTAGTTTGCGATGCATCGTTCCGAAGATATCCACAATCAACTTAGAGCAAGATTTCGCGGGCTTCAAGTACAAAACCCCGCGAAATAAAGCCCTTTACTTGAATGTGAATATTTTCGGAACGATGGATCGCAAACTAAACCATCTTTGAACTTCTATAGACACAGGACCGCTTTGTAAATATGCAAAATGCAGCTCCACTATATTGCACAATCAAGAAGATACAGCGTTTTGAAGACCGCGTAATTTGGCGCGTTTATGGCCGATTTTCACGCACAATTACGCGCGATTACTCCGTTTTTTTCACCTGGGTTTGACATCAACCCATATTTCAACAAGTCAAAGAGTGTATGGAAGCGCTTGTGCCTAGAGTACATGTACACAGATAAAGCCCATTACATAGAGGCGTAGCTCCTCCCATGGATGTGAGATAAAATAACCACAGGCATTACCACTTACACACACACACAACACACACACACACACACACACACACCCTCCCTCACAAGTAGTCCAATCTTCATGTACATGTATATGCAGCCTGCACTACCATTCTAATTTCAAGACAACGATCAGTCTACTCGGTGTAGAGAACACAGACTCGAAGCTTTTAGTATTCCATGTAGTTATGTTTATACGCTCATTTCCCCCCTGTTTACCCCGTCCCCTGGCCCACCTCGCCCTGTGCCTCGACTCCACCCGCCCTAGATGGGCGTGTCCAAGTTAGAGGTCTCACATTTGCTAAATATCTATGGCAACCCATAGAAACGCCATTTAAAAATGGCGCCTTATTGCACCAAAACTGGTTTACTATTTTTAAAAATGGTCCCCAAATTCTTCACGACAACATTCACTTTTTTTCATATATTATATTATTGGGATAGTTGTAGAATAGTTTTAGAGGGTGGCAAAAGTTCTAACCCCCTCTGTTCATTAGTTATAACTAATGGAATATCTTAATTAGCATGATTTTTTTTCCATTTTGTGTACAAGTCTATGGAATATCTTATTTTCAGAAATGGTCCCAGAATTTTGGACGGTATGAGATACAAAATTTGAAATTGCCTACATTTGAACATCATTTAGAGTAGTATTAGTGGGTAGCAAAAGTTGCAGGTCCATTATTTAATTAAATAATAATCAAGTTTGTAAAAACGCCATACATTCTCTATGGAACGTACCGCGGAATGAAATCCAAAAATTTACAAACCGCAACTTTCGTGACCGTTCATTTCTCCATATGTACGGTAGCGAGATGTTCCTCTTTGTTCTTTCCTACTATCAATGTGTCATCTAAGTAGCATAACACCCCCGACATTCCTTGAAGAATTGTATCCATGGCTCGTTGAAAAATTGCAGGAGCTGAAGCAATTCCAAATGGTAAGCGTGTGTACCGGTAAAGCCCACGATGTGTGTTAATGGCAACAAATTGCCGAGATACCTCATCAAGCTCCATCTGTGTATAGGCTTGAGCTAAATCCAGTTTGGTAAACCACTTGCCACCTGAAAGAGCAGCAAACAAATCACTGGGCTTAGGCAGAGGATACTGGTCTACCATCACTGCCTGATTTATGGACACTTTATAATCACCACACAGTCGCACTGTACCATTCTTCTTAGGTACGACTACTACAGGAGCTGCCCACTCACAATGTGTTACTTTTTCAATGACGCCAGCCTCCTCAAGTCGATCTAGTTCCCTCTCCACTGCTTCCTTTAGAGCAAAAGGGACAGGCCTTGGTCGATGAAATTTCGGCTGTACATCTGGTAGCAACTTCAGGGTAGCTTTGAAATGCCTCATCTTGCCTAGATCATTGCGAAACAAGTCACTGTATCGTTGAATTAAGCTTTCTACAGGAGAACCCAGCACCTGACTGGGCACTTGGTGAATTGCCAAGCGTGAATCCCGACACAGTGTCTTCCAATCTATCTCTATCCGACGTATCCACTCTCTGCCCATCAAACTTGGCCCATCTCCCTTAACCACAATTAGTCTAAGTTTCAGTGGCTGTCCTTTATATTGCACTTCAACATCAGCTTCTCCTAACACAACCAAAGGTTCTGCAGAATATGTTCTCAAAAATACTCGGGACTTTTTCAATGTAACAGAATGCAGACCTCTATACGTGCACTCTGATACAATTGACACTGCTGCCCCAGTATCTACTTCCATTCGTATCCAGGAACCATTAATACAAACCTTAGCCACCATTGCTGGAGAATGACTCTTCCCAACACAAGATATCACATAACTTTGCTCAACCCCTGGGTCCTCCTCTGCACCCACCCATTTAGCCTGGCTTCTATTCTTACATACCCGAGCTATATGCCCTTTCTCACCGCATTTGTGACAAGTACAATCCTTCAACCGGCATTGATCTGGAGGATGATTTCTTCGTCCACAATGAGTGCATTGCTCTCTTGTATCCTTTTCAGAAAGCCTTGTTCTTGATAGTTTATGAACGCCTATGTCAGGGTCCTTAAATTGCTTAGCCTGTAACTCTGCTGCTTCCTGTGCCTTGGCTAATTCTAAGGCACCAGCGAATGTAAGCTTTGCCTCTGTCAGTAATCTCCTTTGTATGGCCTCGTTCTGTAATCCACACACCAAGCGATCCCGCAAAGCTTCGTCCAGAAAGTCTCCAAATTGGCAGTTTCTCGCTAGACGTCGTAGCTCTGCCACAAAATCCGCTACACTTTCCCCTACCAATTGACTACGGCGGTAAAAACTAAACCGCTCAGCAATAACAATAAGTTTCGGCTCAAAATGGCGTATTAACACCTCTGTCACTTCGCTGAACTTCTTCTCTTGTGGCCTAGAAGGCGCCAGAAGATTCCTCAGCACCCCGTACGTCTTGGGTCCAATTACGCTAAGTAGTATCGCTAGCTTTTTGTCCTCACCGATACCATTAGCAGAGAAATACAGTTCCACACGCTCGAGATAAGCGGTGATAGGTTCCAGGTCCGTATCGAACTCCTGAAGATGGCCGAATTTCGCCATCCCACCCTCGTCGCCAGTATAATATAGTAAGTTCAGGAGCACATAAACGTACAACTCTGGCCTAAGGAACTGCACAATACTAGTCGCACACCGCGCATGCGCGCAGGCACTAAATAGGAATATACACAACTATACTACAAGTATCACTAATATTTTGATATTAATAGAAGTATAGTGTAACTGTCGAGACACCTGATGGGTGTATTCATTCCCTATAAGATGTCAGACTGGCTTGGTGGGTGCATCACTAACTCTGCAAAATTGTTGATGTGGGGAGTTTTTGAATGTGCACACTCCTCACACATCACATCACATTTCATATCCAAGATCAACTTTGATGTCAACACCTGTTGTTAGTAAAGCCAGTCTGTGGGAGAGTCCCCCAGCAATGATGCACTACTCCTACACGTGTGTCACATGTCACACTCCTCCAACCCTTGTGTCATGGAATTGCATTCCTGTGGAATAGGCCCATCCATTTCTATCACATCACAGGGCTTAACCCTTACACCATGGTCCTTTTCACTCGAACATCTTGTGGTGGGGGCACTGTTCCCTCCACCCCCATATTTCCCCTTAATCCATGTTAGGTGTTGTTTTGTTATTGGACAGCATGGATTGTTATGAACTATTCAGTAACCTTTTGCTAATTCGTATTTACTTTACGTTATTGAAATTGTCCCGCTCTCTACTGCATGAAATCAAGAGTGGAAATGACCTTGAAATGGTCTAGTGTTTATTGAGAACTGCTTGTGGCCAATTCTTGCAGAACAAGTGTCTTCCTTTGAATCTCTCATAGTGTCTCAAGGTTTCCATACACATCTATTTTACAGTGTTCACTTGATCTGTCCTTCACCAGCCTCGCTTACAGTAACTCCATTTCCTTTCCCCTTCCTCCCTCCACTCCTCTTTTTCCTCTATACCTCACTCCATTTAAGCTGCAACTGAGCTGCACAGGCAGGCTTCTTACGACCCAGTACAACACATAAGATCAGAATCCATCCAACAATTGGGGCCCGCCTTTCTAACCATACATGGCATGCATTCAACAGTCCCCAGCTGCAGGTTTGGCAGTATCTGAATTCTGAATTCATTCTAGACAGCCGGACTCACACCATTGACCTCATGCTGGGACGTAAGCTTCTGTTGGAATAGTATGTTGAGTGAGTTGTGAGAGTGTGAGTAGTCAATGTTTTGTATTCAGGTATTGCATGGGTGTTGGGTGGGAGGGGAAAGAGTTGTTTGTGGAGGGGATTGGATCCGACTGCAGGCACGTGCCTATTGCAATTCAAGCGAGACTTCTTGCATGCATGTTGGTAATGGTAATTATTTATATCTTCTGCGTCATCGGAAGTTTCGTTAGAAACTTCGGAAGTTTCGTTAGAAACTTCCATATAGGATTTGACCACGACCATGAATGTCATTAAAAAAACGCGACCCGTCTGTAACAACACTCCCGACGATCGGATCGTGCAGCGTGTTTTAGCAATCGATCTAGAAGTCAAAAAGGAGTACTTTCGTTCTTGTTTCATGTCGCAGAACCGCGTGGTTGCAGAGAACAAGAGTGTGCTGCCCGTTCTCGTTCCCAGTCTCGGAATTCGTCTCCTTCTCCTCCTCCTTCTTGGCAACGCATAACTCGGGTCAGGAACACTTTTAAGCGATGAAAATTTCACCAATAGCTTCAGAATCGGCCGCAGGACTCGCTTTATATAAATATAGTAGTTGTTATACTTTGATACACAATCGAATATCAGCCTATGTCTTGTATAATTAGATCATTTCGTAATTACGGTCTAAAGATAAACGGCATGTGTATAAATAGCATAACAATTAGAGAAAAGCTCTTTGGTGATTCAATCGTCGTTTGGTGTGCTACTTTTTTATTAGTGAAGTTGTTTTCATCAAAATGCCTTCACGTCAAGAAAAGAAACGAGCGAAACGACGTGCGAAATACCTTGAAGTATATAAAACGTATGCGTACGAGACTACGTCGTCATAATCATGTCGGAGACCGTGTCCCTATATTGTATAGATGGAAAGAAATGAAAATGGAGAAGCAGCGATACAACAGTCATTGGGTGTGATAAAAAAAATAAGAAAACAAGTAAATAAAAACATTCTCTATGAGAAAGTTGGTGGGATATAGGATTTGAAGGCAATTGGTGGTGTAAAAAGCAAGGAAACAAGGTCTTATCTGAAGGGAAAATGTAATAGTCCTATATTTAGCACATTTTAGGGTATATGTTGTTTGTGTGCTAAATATAGCACTATTACATTTTCCCTTCAGATAAGACCTTGTTTCCTTGCTTTTTACACCACCAATTGCCTTCAAATCCTATATCCCACCAACTTTCTCATAGAGAATGTTTTTATTTACTTGTAGTTACATGTAATTAATTATGCGAACAGGATATAATAGCTGTGCGTGGCACTACATTGCCTAAAAATAGAGTTTCTACTTTGGAACATATAAACTGGGTCCAGAGCGTGTGCAATTTACTTGGACAGAATTTACTTTTTGGCAATATTCTACAATAAATAAATATACAGTATATAACTGGAAAACTGCGTGAGTACATGAGGTGTATGTGTTGCACATACACATGTACGTGCACAGCAAGCACTATACACTGTGTCTCACTAAGACTACTTAGTTCATCTCAGTCGCTGCTACGCACGCGAGCATATGGAGCCCCGATCTCCGTCGAAAGCGATGTGTCGGTTTCAAATGCCTTATACATATTCCAGGAAGATTCCTCGTTGCTTGTGTTCAGGAAAGATCGGCGGGGCGTATCGCATACTAGAAGGACCGGGAGCACGAAACTCCAGCACGGCACCAAGGCGACGACCTCGGCGGCTGCGAACGAGACTGGTGCGGCATCGTCCAGTGTGGCCACATAGATCTTGGAAGCGACGACCAACGTTGCTGGTATCTGCATGCAGAAGACGTAGCAGAAAAGAGGGAGGACTCTTTTTAATGCCCTTTTGTAGTGATGCTGGTTAAAGGCGTCCCTATCGGCTACTCGTCTGAGTATTCCCATCAAAACCGCGAACAGGGCCGCGTTGCTAACGACGAACTGCACAAAAATGACGGCGGCAATCAGGGCAATGACCAGCTGAAGACGTTTCCCACAAATAGGCAGCAATACTATCCAGCAGACGAGTACAGGGAGCACAAATACGATCACGAGTCCCACGATCTCATGTTTCCCATTCTGATCGATCTTTCGGACGGCGATCGCGAAAACGTATACGCTGACTAAAATGGCGACGAGTCCGAACGCCAATGCCGCGTACACCTGGGCGAAGAGTTGAAAGTGGATCAGCTGCTGCGAGGCACCACTCCCACCCCACCTCGGCCACGTCACTGCCACGAGCAGAGCGGTAAGGGCGATGTAGAGTGAGAGGCGGCGAATGAACTCCCGGTAAGCCCTTGCGATTACGAGAGGGATGATGTACGCTAAGGCGGGTAGCGATCCCGCCAGCGATGCCGCGATTTCCGTCCAGCGAACGACAGAATCGAATTCCTCTTTAACCGTTCTTCGAATGGAACAATTGTTATTTTCGGCCTGGTGTAGCATTAGTAGAAGAAATTTTATTTAACTCAGTTTTGAAGACTGCAATGCATGATTTTTTTTGCAAGTTTGCAACCCTTTTATATATATGATGTGATTAAAAGAGGGTGGCGGTAAACTCAGTACACATGTGCGTGTGAGACGGCCGTTTCGGGGGAATACGGCGCGGGGTCCAAATTACATTACTGCATGTATGTTTTGACAAACATTTAATGATACCTACATGGACAGAAGTGTACGTATCATACACATATATCGGTCATCATCTGAATATAAAACATCAATGCATCTATACCTGTATTGATAAAACAGCCCACATATCTGTATAGCGGTTTGATACGCATGCATGTTTAACACGAGCAGAGCAGAGCCGGGGGAGTCTGACCGGTAGTGTACACTTGCTGCATTAATCAGTCATCGCTTAAGCTTGCGCGCACATACCAGTGTCATAGCGGATTTTGTCCCTCGGGCCCCCCCCCCCACGGATAAGCGGATTCTGTCTAGAAGGACACGTACTATGCGATCTTGTCCCTCTATGACAGATGTGGACCCTGCCTATTCAGGGGTTAAGAACTTGAATAGTGTTGTTCCGTTGTTATTGTGCACTTTGGTTTACTATTTAATGTTTAATCTATCCTTATTTAAGGATGTCATTATCCTTTAATAAGGATCATCTTTTACATTAAATATTTTTGCTAACCAAGCAAGTAAGGTTACATAAATGCTATTGCCCAATTGTATACTGATTAGCCTCCATAACAAACTATAAATGATGTTAATAAGATCTATCCTCATGTGTTAAAATCAGGGAGGAAGTGGCACATCCTTATTTAAGGATTGACACCATCCTTAATTAAGGATTACTACAGTAGAGATTATAGACTATAAAAAACATAGGATTTTTAAAACTCTTGATTTTCTCTGATAGCCAGTTGACCCAGCTATACTCACAACCTCATTCGTTGAAGAAATAACTTATGGTTAATAAGTTATGCGTACTAAATCACAACAGTCTTCAAAATTAATATCGGGTGAAAAAATTGTGCGATTGTTTGTAATGACGAACTTTCGCGTGTACTGACTCACTCCTGCTGAAATGCCGGCATGGACGTATCAACCATAGCCTCGCTGGCACTATGTGCCGCATGCCACTCAGTCTATCGAACACTGTTACAGTGTTGTTTTCTAGTCCTATAAATGAGTACATGTACATGTACATATCATGTGTAAAATGGCGTATCTACATGTAGGATGGTTGATGAGGGGATGTATGAGAGACCTAGGAAATGTTGCCATGCCAATCGCCATATGATAAAAGCTGTAATAAACATTTATATAATAAATTGTATATATATCTATCCACAAGAATCAAACTTGAATCTCGTGCAACATTCCATATACATTAAATCCGAAATATATACACCAAAATCAGTCAAGTGATGGCATTTGTTGTATATTGCACTTATGCAAAGCCTTTTACAGAGTGAGACATACAGTGTATATATCTAATGAATGGGACCAGACTTGAATGCTGTTAAACTTTTGACAGCAAGTTTCAAATAGGAAATGCAAATTGTGACATTTATGTTACAATGTTCACCTGTTCTTAAAAGCTTTCTTGCTAGTAAACAAATGGAGGCAGAAACATGTACAGCTACTCATGCAGGAATTCCCACATCAGATGTGAGACTAGGTGCTGATTCCAATAACTATTATGCTGTCATCATTGCTCCAACATTTATTTCAAACTAGGATAAAACAGTGTACAGCATTGTCCAAGCTTCCATCTTTATCCATATCCATCAGACCTGCTTTCGTTGGATAGTTGCATGTTGAAATTCAACCCAGATCCTCTCCACAAGTGCAATTCAAAATGACGGAGAAAGAAAGACGTCATACTACACAACCTAGGAAGATATTATGTCAACATCAGATCGCCATGTAAATATCAAAACAACAATAACTGAACTTTTTATTTGTTGTTTGGTTAATGTGCCTCATTGTATGTTTAGTAAGACCAAAGGTTTAATAGGTGTGAGATATTTTCCATTTCATCATCTTGGGATTGTACCCATGACATAGACCATTCTGGAACAGAGGCTGAAAATGGCCGAAACAAACTGAATTAATGTTTGGATAACCAGCAAAAGATCACACTACAGATCCAACCCAGTGAATAGATTATCTACAGCTCTGTGTTGTGTGTTTCCCCTACTACACCACACTCTCCTCCCTCCCAACTGTACAGTACACCTGCTCACATAATGCTATGCTCATTGATCTTTAATGATGACTCTGAACATATCCTGCATGCTATTTAGGTCTGTTTTTGATTACAACAAGAAAAAGGAGAATCAAATGTGTCACATATAACTACGCATAATTGCAAATGATGTACACCAAGTCTGTGGGGTCCCAGTGTTCTGCCTTGGATATTTGGACGCAAGGAGCCATGTATTGACAAGTCCCCCCCCCCCCCCTCCCCAGTTATGGAGCTAATTGCAGTTTTTTTTTTTAATACACTGCTTTGTGCTGTACCAGTAATTATAACTATCATGTTTTGTACCCAAACCCATGTGAGATGTAATGATGTCTGAGCACGATATTCTATAATTCAGCAGAAATTCCATGTGCTTAGCCATGGAGACAAATGAATCCCATAGCAGGTAAATGAATGGGGAGAGGGGCTGGGCAGGATAGGTAAACCACGTTGTTACCGCAGTCATCCAAGAACTGTATGACTGCACTCCTTCTGTCAGTAATGTATACATTCTGTGATAGAGAAAAGTGGTTCCCAACAAGTGTTCAAGTGTCCCACCTGTGAACTAAACATGAACATCACAGTGGGAGGGGCCAGTGGTCTCCCTCAGAGCCTCGATCTTGGATTTAAAGTGGAAGTAGCTGCTTGTGTCCAAGATTACAAGTAACAGTGACATTTTTTTTTATGAATGTATAGATGGTACACACTGTCATCTCATGTGCACTATCTGCCCTGAACACCACAAGTGCAGCAGAAAGCTTTTCAAGCACACTGTAACAGTCATAGGCTTTCACTTTAGCTGGTCTGTGTACTGTGGAATTCTTCCTAGCCTACATCCATGCCTGAAAACAAAATTAAGTTCAAACCATAAAAGTGACCCAAAATGTATATTGGCATATGCATGGGGTTTTGACCGTACTAAAATATTGGTGTCAGTTTCAAGCTGCATTATAGTAACCACACAACACAACTTCAAGCTGTGTCCTGTGTACCAAATCATGTTTTAAGGATCTTGCAGCAAAACATTGGCAAGGATCACTCTTAAAAGTTAAAACCTTCATCAATGCACAATACTTCAAATTTAAAGCACAAAAAAGAAACTAAAGCTTTAACAGGTAACGAGCAGTTATCCAGGGAAAAAACTATCCATCCTTTCACTAGTTTGAAGCAAAAAAAAAACAATAGCGGATATGAATTTGGCTAACATAAAAAGACTGCATTGTCAAATCATATTCATAGAGCTACATTTATTTGTTGATCAAGTTACAGTAAACTTTTTGGCTTACTTTGTAAGTTAGACAACTCCAAATGCAATGGTCCTTCACCAAAATCCATAAATTCAGAGGTGTGATTAATATTAAAACTACCTCGGATGTTCTGTGCATAGGCATAGCGAATGTGCATGATCAGCTTCCAATCCCCTACTATAATCTCTGGCATGGCTGTGTAGGAAATTAGGTTTGATGTTTAGGTATTTATGGTCATGGGAACGAGAGGTGATGAGATTATAGACAAACTAGGTTAGTAGTCTAAGCCCAAAAGCATGTCAAAGACAAGTGGTAATGGCTACAACTGGAACAATCCCTGGAGGGTAGATATAGTATACATCAAATGGAATGGATTTTCACATGCAACGATTGCAGGGGGTGTGGCAGCTAGTTGACTACTGCTAAAGGTCTAATGCAGGTACTATACAAGCAAGGTTGCTTATCCATCAGATACCAACAACCCATCTATCCTGGATGAGCTGCATTAAGCATCCATTTGCTTGAATTTTAGTCTGTAAGCCAATGAAATTGCCTTACAGAGCATTGGCACGTATGTCGAGTGCTATACCATGGCCAGATTAGATTTCCTCAAACCATAGTATTATTGAGGGCTCGGTGGGTGTGGTCATCATGGAACACTGCAGCTAACTTCTATTGATGTCCTCATTCATGAGGAGGAGGGGCCAGAGAGGGAGGCACTAATGGTAAAAGGAAGAATTTCTTAAAAGCAAGCTGATAGCATAATATGTAAGAGGGTGTGGCCACAGTCCAAAGGTAAGCCAATCAAATACACCCACAAATTAATACACGAACCTCTTGCACACACATAGTCCACACACACACACACACATACACACACACACACAATACCATTACATACCGTAATGCTACACCCACACACCCACACACCCACACATTCCCTGCCATGTTTGCTGGAAAAATCATAGATTATTTCGACAACTGTGACAGGGATGCATATGTGCATAGCAGCCATCAGTGTGTGCCTTCACCAACAAAATGCTACGATGCCACTGGCACTAACATTGAAGCCCGCGTATACCCGGCACGTAACCGTTTAGCTCAGGCTTGCGTACTTCTTTTTTATTCTCACAAAGCTTCAGCCCAATTAACTTCAGCGGCGTGGGTTCCTGGAACCGGACAGACGAGGATAGATAAACCAAATACATAAACAGATTTGACATATTCGGGATTGAACTCGATCAAGTTTGATTTTTGCACCAAAAGTCATGAAAATTTTCAAAGTCACTAACCGAGTCTTGGCCGATGGATGTTACAACTAAAAACCTAAATTTCTAAATATTTGAACCGTCGAGTATCGGGATTTTAAAAGTTTTGATTTTTAAAGGTAAAATTATAAATAAGGCAACTGGGAATGAGGGGATAGAATTTAGTCCGAATCGTACAATAAGAAGACCTATGCCGGGTCTGCGGGTATAAGCTAAATAAAGGGTCAAAAGCGGTGAGGAAGCATATCTGCTAAGATAGAATGCCACACATGTGCATACAAGTGTACAAGCTTCACCGAGGAGTTACTGACCGCTTTCCACTTTGACGTATCCAAATACTGCCCTGAGATCCACCTACCACAATGTTCTGCAAGCAAGTGCGAATTGGTGTTAAGGTGGGAGGTTGCCGCACAAAAGGAGAAGCGCCCTTACAAGTGCTTACTGTAGCCATATGATTGGTTCACATGGGGTGTTGAGGAGTGCAAGGTACCAGTATGATTGTCATATAGCTGTCTTTTTACAGGGTTGTATGCCTGTCTACAAGGATAGATGGCCCAAACACCATAGGCCATATTCCTGCTGAAATTGTGGAGCACATTATGGCGGTATCACCACCACCAATAATAAAGAACCCCATACAACCACCATTAGCAGCCACACAGACACTCTCTGTAATGAGTGAGCTGGAATGCTCCATCTGTCTGGGTGTGCTCGCACAACCAATGCAGCTTCCATGTGGCAAACTAGTTTGTGCCACTTGTCTGGTAGAGTGGATCCACCTATGTGCTGCACGCTGTCCCTGCTGTCACTCCACTGCACCCCTGGAGTGCAAGGATGTCAATCCTGCTTCTAGTCTGATTCAGCAACTCCTGCATGATGTTTTGGTGGTGTGTGGCGCATGCAAGAGCAGCATGAAAGCAATCAGCTACGACTCACATGTTGGAATCTGTATGCTGTTCTCCTTACAAGCATTTAGCATCTGGTGGCAGGACATTACTATAATAAGTTGCATTTCCTGCCGTACTAATTTTGCTGCAGATCAGTGAAAAATACTGGTGGAAAGGACTTATTCTTGATGAAGATGAGATCTGCATGCAGACGATGTGATGTATGTCAGCAGGTCAATGCAAAACTTGAAAGGAAAAAATGCTGAACTTCACCCCATTCCAGTTCCAAGCAAACTATGGAGTCAAAATAGGCATTGATGTGATATGTAAATCTGACAAATTCATAATCATAACAAGGCATTATTAATGCGCGTTATTGGCACTACTATTCAATCAATATCTAAAATATTTGAATTGCTTAGTTCCAATCTTTTTTTCTATGAACCTCGTGTGTGCAGGTCCATTACCTGAAACTTGTAAGCAAAATAAATACATTGTGCATGACCGCAACAGATTACTTTTCTAAGTGGCCTGAAGGTGCTCCACTTCAAGACAAGACATCAGATCAAGGACGGTATTTGTCAATCAACTGTCAAGGTAATTTTCAACATTTAGCTACAATACTGTTTCAGCTGTTTGTTTAAGCTAACTGGAATCGAGCACAGGATTAGCAGTCCATATCACCCCCAAACCAATGGTTTGGATGAGCTCACTAATCAAACACTGACAAGGGCTCTTATCAAATTTTCAGAGGCCAAGGAAAACTGGGATGAACATAGAGATGCAGCGTTGTATGCATATCGCATCAAAGCATGACTCTTCACAATTCAGCCCCTTCTTCATGATGTACAATCGTAACCCTCGTATGGCAATCGATCATGAATTCAGCTACATGATATCTGGTTATGTAAGCGAGCTGATCAAATTACTGAAACTGAGTGCCATCTCTTGTTTGGTTAAAGCCAAGGTACAATCAGCATGAAATGAAAATCTGTTATATAAAGTGAAACATGGATTGCATCACCCCTAGGTCAAGCATAGCCAGAAAATGAGTGATCCACCACTTGTACACTGGGTCGGGGTATAAGTAGCTGCATTGCTGTTCCATAATGGCTAAAGCACATCTGGTAAAGAACATATCATGCATGTACCTCGGAAAGATGCAGCTGGATTGTTCCCACTCAAAACACTGATGTAAGTTGCATGTTCTACACAGAGTGAGTGCAGAATTGTATACCTATATGTACCACAAGTAAATTAAAAAAACCTTCATTTTTTTTTTCATGCACATTATTCCGATGCGTAATTGATGATGCGTAATTGATCGTACAAACATTAATTTTATTGATATCTAAACTTACGTCATACAAGTTATCTAATTATGCGTCTTACATAGACCGTATGGTCGATTGTTTACCAAAATATAACATCGGCTAGTTTATATGAAAGCGGCTCTTCCAGCCTATTATGAAGCTATTGAAATTTTCATTGTTTAAAATTGTTCCTATCCCGAGTTATGCGTTGCCAAGAAGAAGAAGAAGGAGGAGGCCATGTTCCGGGACTGGGTACGAGGGCGGGCAGTACCCTTTTGTTCTCTACAACCGCGCGGTTCTGTGACATAAAACAAAGACGAAGCTGCTCATTTTTGACTTCTAGTTCGATTGCTATAACAAGCGTAACGATCCGATCGTCGGGAGTCTTGTTAGAGACGGGTCACGTATTTTAAATGAAATTCATAGTCGGGGTCAAATCCTATGTATATTTCTAGATGCCGTTTGAAAAAATCAGTGACCAACATCCATTGCTTAAATACAGATTTCGAATAGATGCACTAAGTCAGTATAGTTTCTGCTAATATTGAGCAACACATTCAAGTTCTTAACCGCTAAATGGGTTTCGTGCCAGGGTCCACATCTATCATATTCCATCCCCGATCTGGTTTGTTGCTATACGAGAGAGCGTTCTGATTAGCACTTCCAGCCCGATGCTCAACTTTAAACCGATAGGGTTGTATCACCACACAACCTCGGGTTGCTCTCTTCAACCACTCCTGGCCACCAATCGGTGCATGTTTTGTTTGGATAAAGAATGGCCTTCCTAACAAGTAAACTCTGAATGCTTCAACAGCCAGCCATAAATCTAAGCACTCCTTCTCCACCGTCCCTATTCTCTATAGGTAGAAGCTTCCTGCTTAAGTGTCCCATGCACAGTGTGGTCTCCGCCTGGCTCACCACTGCTGTCTGTGTGGCTGCTAATGGTGGTTGTTTGGAGTTCTTTATTATTGGTGGTGGTGATACCGCCATAATGTGCTCCACAATTTCAGCAGGATATGGCCTATGGTGTTTGGTCCATCTATCCTTGTAGACAGGCATACAACCCTGGAGTGTTGTTTATCATGCTAGTACCTTGCACTCCTCAACACTGAACCAATCATATGGCTTCAGTAAGCACTTGTAAAGGTCGGCATACACGGGGCGACTTCCTGCCGACTTGTCGCATGCAACTCGAATGAATATGGGTAAAAGTTCCGTAATTGTTTAGTTTACTGATGGTTTGCGGAACATTTGTCCATATTCATTTGAGTTGCATGCGACAAATCGGCAGGAAGTCGCCCCGTGGATGCCGGCCTTAAGGTGCTTCTTTTGTGCTGCTAATTACAAAACGTATTGTCGCGGACGAACAGCCGTGGTGCCAAGACGGATAATCCCAGAGTAGGTTAAAATATACTAACCCCCTGGATGAAATATTCGAGAGGATAAAATATGCTGTGACACTGTCACACCGGTACATGTACGTGTACGACATACCTTTGAGTGCCTATTATATCGGTTACTCTTTCGATGGAATTCCAGTGTATTTTTAGCCTCTCCGTATCGCACTCTATTCGCCAAGCAACCAGGCTCAGAACTCTTCCAATACCGTTGCCTTTTAGCAACTCGTTTCTTTTCTGGCTCTGCTTAATACTTTTTACTTCAGCGGTCCATTTCTTTTCTGGTTCGCTCGACTGCTTGATACTTTTCACGTTCAGCGGTCCGTTTCTTTTCAGGCTCTGCTTTATCCTTCTCGTTTTCAAGCGGTTCGTTTCTTTTCAGGCTCTGCTCTATCACTTTGTTCAGACGTTATTTTCCATCGTAGACCGTATACGTTAAATTAGATTACATTACTTACTATGAGCTCCTTGTAGTTTTCTTGTTTGGTAAGGACAAAGTTCTAAACTAATTTTGTGCCAGGAGTCCTGTCAGACACGAGGAGCGTTTTGTAACACAACCGCCAATATATAGCTCGAGATTATTTAATCACAAAAGCGAAAATGCCGACCAATTCTGAAGCTATTGGCGCAATTTCTATTCTTTAAAAGTGTTCCTGTCCCGAGTAATGCGTTGTCAAGGAGGAGGATAATTCTGGGACTGGGTACGAGAACGGGCAGTATCTCTACAACCGCGCGGTTTTGCCACACAAATCAAGGACGAAACTGCTCATTATTGTCTTCTCGTTCGATTTAAACAACAAGCTAAACGATCGGATCGTCGGGAGTCTAGTTAGACGTATTTTTAAGGACTTCATAGTAAAGGTCAAATCATATATGGAAGTTTCTAGCGAAACTTCCGACAAGTAAAGAAAAAAAACGTCTCTATTGAGGTAAGTAACTGAATTTCTCAGAATTTTGTACTTTTCCCCGATCTATGCTGCAGAAAAAGATATTAGCTGCCTGCACTAAAACTGATATCCACTCTGCCTCGCCTTATTTGCCTTTTGGCCTTTGTTATTGCTCTGTTTATATGCACACGTGACTGTGACAACCTTTGTCGGTAAAATGGGTGTCTATTGTCACATGATGTTCTTGTACTGTCTCACCGAAGCACGCGATCAATCGATTTCCGCGCCAAATCTATTGACACGCGATCGCGCGCAACAACTTCGCAAACGTTTTACAGGGTGTCAGGACCTGCTCATTTTCTGTCAGATACACATAAGTTAATATCAAAAGCAAAGCATCGAATAATTGGGAGACATGCAAGCATTTCATGTTACGTCTTAAAATAGCCGATTGGATAGTTCCATGATGAAAGGCGCCACGAGTAGTAGGCCCTATGTGATGTTTTCAGCACGTGCACTTCGCTCGTCGACACGTCTAGCTAGCTCGGCAGTCCCTTTATATTTAATGACTATGTATCAGAATATTATAAATGGATGACATATCGGGCAAGCTTAGTCTCGTACCCAGACCCACGTCACAGCAGCGGATGGATTACATCACCGCTACGTGAAGTACTACTTCCACGTAGCGGTGATGTAATCCATCCACTGCTGTGGCGTGGGTCTGGGTACGAGACTAGGGCAAGCTTGCATGCTCACCTCTGTTATTGCACACGCAAAGTCCGGACTCGAGCACGTTATCAGAGGCATCTCCGGCGTAGTCTCGTTAGTGCCTCTCTCAAACGCGCACGAAAGCCAGCACCAGCATCCAAACCAAGAACACACTCGACAGCCCCACCTCTTTCTTGACCATGTTGCGGGTTTAAAATTGAAGAATACTGCGTTCAGCAATCCTTGATTTGGCGATATCATCGCAGCCGGTCGATGCAGACATGCACTTAAACGATGCAATTCCATGGACTCAATTTCATCTTAATGAGGCGCCGATTCAATTAGTCTGGAGTTGTTGTTGCACTCGATCACGTGCAACAACAACTCCAGACTAATTACAACGTCGAAATCGCCGCAGCACAGCGGTATGAACGAATGCATTGTACTGAAAGTAGTACATTGTACAGATGAAGCAGTTTGAGCTTGATGACTATACATATATTACCTACTTGATAAGAAAATAGTGTAACAAAACAGATCCTCTCATCTATTTTTCTTATCAAGTGAGTGCATGCACACCATGACTTTACAGCCAACGCCTACCACTCTACTGTTCGATCCCTGTTTGTCTGCAAGGTTCTTGCAATTGTATATGTAACTCGAGAATTGGAGTGTACCAAGCTGGTTCTACCTGCAGTGTTAGCAGTGTACATGCACATAGCTGTAGGTGAATCGTATGTGCACTCAGGCCTTGTTGTGAGGGAAGTTGCACATACTATCAGCCAGCAGTGACAAAGCAAGTGTCTCAACTCATATACTGTATGATACGTGGCATGGTATGTCCATTTTACCAGTTAGATTTTTCAGTGTTGGTTTCAAATATTCAGGCACAAAGAATGTTGCTAAAACGATGGGGATGACTGCAAGGTTTCGTGTAAGGATGTTACTTGGTTTCCACAACTCGCTGACAAAAGTAAGTTGATATACCGCATACGTGTTGTACATATTTACAGTATATATTGTGTATAAATTAATAATGAAGTGCATCAAAGTACATCGGTGCATGAGAATCTGTAATGGGACCACTAAAGATCTCTTATGCACGAATGAATGGTTATCAGGTAACCACATGCCATGTAACAGCGAACTTTGTTATTACAAAGGGCAATCACCTCATGCAACTGGGATCAGGATGGTCCTTGTCATAGTCCTCAGTATGAGTGCAAGAAAGTCAAGCTCACCAACCCCATGGCCATTGATGCATATCGCAAGACTTACTTTAATCTGCCGCTATATAGGCTCAGTACTATTGTAGGGTAAGTGTGGTGTAAACATAACTACAGTTCACTTCACTGCACTTTCACAGTGCCGTGACACCTTTTGGGTGGAGTCTTTCAATCACCAAAACTGTTGTCATACCTTCCGCAGAGGATTCCCTTTGGCACTCATACTTTTGTAATGAGGATGTATTTATAGCAGTGATGGACTGGGTACGTCAAAAAAGGGGAGGGGGGATCTTTTGCACATGTTGGGATTTGATGTTTTTCTTGCAGAATGAAAATACAAAGACAGATCGACACATTGGCAGAAGTATATTGACCAAATGAAGTAGATATTACATAAGCCTATATACACATGTATTTGAGTTGGGTTTACAGACCACTATATTGGGTGCTGAACCTGAGTCAGAGAGTTTACAACCATTGAGCTTCCAGATCCTTTTGAAGATGGTGGCATTGTCGAGGAGAATGATGAGATGCTGGGGGAGGATGATGATGATAACGAGAGCTAGGTTGAATGGCAACAATTTGAAACTCTGTAAGCTCCTTCTTCTGAATTGCATCAGATGCCTACCATTTACCTTCATGCTGTGAACAGCTCATCGCTGGCTTTACACTGGGCATAGTTCATATAGGCTGGAGGCTGTACACAGTTCATTTCTGGCTGGAGGCGAGTGAGCTATGAAATTTCTGGGAACTACATGTATAGCCACGTAAGAGGATCACCATTACAGACAATTATTGTGTGACCTGGCTGAAATACCCTATTGTTTAGAACTGTACCTGCAGTAACCCTTCCTGATGCACCCTGAATGTGGTCATGTGGTTCAGAACCTTCTTCCGTTCAAAGGCCAACTGCCTTGAGAATTTCAGAGCTGAGATCTGCATGCAGCGCACAGTCTTCTGTGCATTGCTGAACGATCTGTGGTCAATAGTGAATAAGTATGGTCATATTTGTGGGAAAGACATTCTAACCTTAAATTTCTAAACCAACCTATGACCTAGCTTATGCTTATGCGTATGCACTTTGCGCAAGAATGTGGAACTTCAACATCTCGCACATTTTATCGCTTTTCATATATGTGTTTATCGTATATAGTACATGTATGTGTGCCCTTTGTGTTGCGAACCGTCATGGGGCGTGTATTGGTCTGGGCATAGATCTTATATACAGAAGATCTACATTGTATGTGTGTGCACGCACGCGCAACTCTCGCAAAAACGCACGCAAGAACTCCATCTTTACCACATAAAAATGTGCAGCCGTTTTCGCTATTATGAATGGTTCGAAATGCTTTGCACGTTCATTTTACATCCCTTAAAATTTGCATGGTCGTAGACTAAAGACATGTGAGCACCCTTCCGTACTAAAGAGCATGCACGTTAGGGTTATAGGAATTCCCCCGTTTCCTGGAAGCGCTTTTTATACGAGAGAATGGAGAGCCCGCGGCGTGCGTCGTTGATGGGCAATACGCCGTGTAAATACACAGCAACTCCTTTAAAACGCTCGATCGAAAGCCACGCCCACGGAGACAATCTTACATAGCGTGGGTCCTGATGCGCAAAGATGGTATGGTTAATGTAGAATCAATGTATATGAAAAAGGTTCGTTGCACAATAGGAGGAGAGGAAAGCCACTGCCCATTCCGCGTTTATGATGTGCATTTCGGTGATGTAATACATTTATCCACAGCTGTAATGTATTAAAGTACTGAGGCCGAGACAAGCCCTACATATATATTTTTTTAACTGATACTTATTACCATTTTCCCAGTATTTGCTCGCAAACGTTTAACAGGATGTCACGATCTACTCATTTTCTATCAGACACACAATAAGTCAACATCAAAGGCAAAGCAGCGATTAATTGGGAGACATGCAAGCATTTCGTGCTACTGATGTCTTAAAATAGCCGATTGGATATTTCCACGATGAAAGGCACCACGAGTAGTAGGCCCCATGTGATGCTTTCAGCACGTGCACCTCCGCTCGTTGACACGTCTAGCTCGGCTGCCCCTTTAATGGCTATATGTATCAGAATATTATAAATGGATGACATATCGGGTAAGCTTACTCACCTCTGTTATTGCACACGCAAAGTCCGGACTCAAAGCACGTTATCAGAGGTATCTCCGGCGTAGTCTCGTTAGTGCCTCTCTTAGCCGAGCACAAAAGCCAGCATACACATCTATACGAAGAACACACACATACTATTCTACAGCTCGACCTCTTCTTTGACCATGCTGCGGGATAATATTGAAGAATACTGTGTTCAGCAATCCTTGATTTGGCGATATCATCGCAGCCGGTCGATGCAGATATGCACTTGAAATATTCGGCAGTCACTCCGCTGTTGCAGTCAACGTCAAATTCTCCGGAGCCGTTGACTGCCAGAATAGAGGAACAGGTATCGTTGCACCCGTCGAGAGCAGCTGTCCCGTGTAACAGCACTGCTACGCACAGCGGTATAAAGTAGTACATCTTACTGATCCAGCAGCTTGAAGTTACTTCTGATTGCTATTCAATCTCCTTGCATTTTATAGTTGAATTTTAACAAAGCGGATGGGCCAATTTTCATGGACCCAATTTCATTGTTTGTGCGTAGTAGCGCCGAGGGTCTAATTATAGTCTGGCCAGGGCAAATACTAAGAAAACGGTCGTAAAGTCATTAAAAAGTGATTGGTCGGCCCCAGTCCTTAATACATTACAGCTGTGGATCGATGTACTACATCACCGAAATGCATTTGAAAGCGATGAATAATTTTAACTGGTGCGGAATGGAAAGTATAGCTTTCCTCTCCTATTGTGCAACGAACTTTTTTCATAGATACCGTTAGTCCGGTGTCGCAGTATACATTGTTCCCCCTTTTTCTGTCCCCCCGAACATCCTATCCTAGAATAAATTGTCCCCCCCGGACATTATATCCTACAGTTGAAATCGTGATACTTGAGCATAAAATCTTTTTCAGCACTTCAATGTTTGGCATTAGTTTTTGGAAAAATGGTGAATGATATCATAAATCTGATTGCATATTTATGTTGATAAACCATATGACAACAATATCGGAAGTGTAAAGTTGTCACGTGTTTTTAACAGTTTTGTTTGTGCAGCCTGTTCAATAAGCACGTTTTGGATTGTTTCTCCACCATTACGTGACGGATTGGCCTGAATCTTGCTAAATCTTGCTATATATATACTATGTCAATGGCTCTATCGATCGTTCGAGTCGAAATTTCAACGCGGTAAACCGTAACAGTTTTATTGTCTTCAAATACATGTTGTTTAGAGGTTGTAGATAATTCTACCAATAAGAATTCTTAATGGGCGTCACATTTGCCTGTTATGGATAGGTAAGAGGTGTATGCACTAGACAAAACCAAAAAGCCAGTATAGTAGCTTACCTTTTTGCTAAAACATTCATCCAAACCTGTAGGCATTGATTGCCGTCCATTTTCAAATGAATAACGTTTATATTATTAACTTTATTAATTAGTTTGTTTGCTAAATGGCTAAAGTTCAATACGGAGACGGTTCTTTTCAGAGCCAAACTCAGAGCCAAACTCAGGCCCTTCGTCAAGTCGAGCAACACAAAGAAGTAGTGTTGCCGCGTCAGTAGTTTGGGAAGCTTTGAAGCGAAAGGGAGCTCAGAGGGGATCTCGGCTCCTAAATATTGTCAGCTATTTCGGACGCTCATTACGTATTCCTGACGCGTAATTGCAAACGTCCGTTAATTTTCCGCGCACGCGCTCGTATAAATGTATGGAGTGACTTACATTATTTGTTCTCTATAAGTCTTAAATGGGTTTTTTTTCCAGAATTCAGGGAGATCAAAGGTATTGACTTATATCGTTCTGAACTCTAATACAAATTTTTAGTCCTCATTTAGTGTCCTCATTCAAGTAACTGCATTTCTATAGATGAGTATAAACAAAGCAGTGTTTTTTCATGACTTTGTCATTTTTTCTGCGTATTGGTGAAAGAAGTTCAGAATTTGTAATGTTCATAAAATCATCACTGAAGACTTTTGACTGTATTGTAGCCTTTTACATCCTGTTTTAATAGTGTCCAAGGTCATTTTTAGTCATCAAGGTTCACTCAGCGGCCATTTTAATACTGATATTACGTATTAATACTGTTACCGTGATGACAGGTTAGAGCTGAACTGGATGGAAATATATACAATAACTGATAGGTAACTTGTTTTCCTACGTGTTAGAGGATCTTGATGTGAGTTTGTGGATACGCTGAGAATCTGAGAACTGTCCATAATCGACTATAGCACAAGTTAGGGGATCGAAAGGAACTACATGTATAAGAGCTGATTTAGCTAGGCGGGAGTATACACGCAGTACAAGGCACCATCGAAGGCTAATCAATACAGGTGTTCACCTTTAGTATGCCTTTTATAGCCATGCATCGTGGGTGTCCGCCACAGCCATGCAACTACGTATATACTAGTTCGAAGTAATAGATACCGGGGTGCGTAGGCTGCATGGCATCTCTGGTTTCAGTGGTTTGTATGGGGTCCAGGTGAAAGGTTTACTTATTGAAACCATGACTTAAACTGACTCTAACCCAAACCCTAAGCAAATGTACGGATAACGATGTGCCTGTGTTTGTTCTACTTTAGAAAATGGCCGGTTCCTATTTTCCCGTAGAACGCGTTGTAGCGATCAGGAAAATGAAGGTGCGTGTTGTATACACCTTGAAATTAATTCGCATTTTTATGGCTATGCCCTAGAGGCATGTCGAATTTTTAGTACTGTGGGAAGGATACACCAAAGAAGAATAGTCATGGGTTCCTGAAACAAGCCTTACAGCTATCGCTAAGCGGTAGTTAAACGGCTGTTTTTCCTCTTCTTGTGGTTTTGGGTGTACATTCTGTGCTTTATAGGTGATATTCCAATCCGCAACCAAGCGTTAGAGAAATTATGGATAGTGTATCTAACTTTCTGTCTGGTCCGTCTGGAAGTCTAAAATCAGGGGCTATTCGTAAATGTCAATTTACTGTAGAATTTAGAATCGATGTCTTCAGGTATCTCTTTAGAGATAGGGGTACAAAACCAACACATGGATTTAGGAAAGTTGATTTCTCAGAACAATTCTTCTCAACAGAGTGGGATAAAGTGATCGACTGGGAGATGGGTGTCAAGTTGACTTCCCGATAAGAATGCACAGCAAGCTTAGATGGTCACCGATAGTCTACACCCAAGGTGAAGATGGAGTGCTTGTTCACAAACAACAAGCATTTCTGAACGTTGCTGTATGATGATGCATTTAGACTTAGATGTATACATCATTTTATTCTATATGCATATGAAATAAATGATTTATGTTTAAGTCGTTGGTACATTTGATATAATCTATAAGAAAATTTTCTGATCACTGCATTGTTTACTTTTAAAAATTACATTGCGTACATGCATGCACATGCAAATATAAAAGTACACACATAACATATTCTGCAATGCATTCGGGACTTAGCATAAGCATTGTGTGCATGTACAGAAGTCATGGAAAAGTCCAGCGCACAATGCTTTTGCTAACATAAGCCATGGAAGATACAAATGTACTGGGATAAAAATTAGAAAGCTATGTGTATCACCAACACTGCACTAGTGCTGTTTGGTAAGGGAATGTGCTATATGTGGTGTGGGAGTGTGGTCATGGGTCAACCACCTCAAAATAAGCATCAATGGCCATTCATTATGACCCCTTGCAATACCACTAAGGATATTCATAACAATGATAACAGCAACACAAAAAAATACAGGTATTATGACTGGATTGTTGAGCAGGTTCCTTTTTGGCATGAGGCTCTGTCTGCCTCAATGCCTCCATACCAATAAGTAGCGTTGTGTTTATTATATTTTAGTTTTGCGACTGCATACTTTCGTAGGCATTCTATGCGAGCTTCAGTTTTGATGAGGTCACCTGTTGCATCCCACTTGTTGCTAGACAAATATGCGTGCTTGGCATCATCATTATGCTTCTCAACACCTGTATGGATTTGTATGAACAATTTTCTGTGATTCGCCTAATTCACCTTGACCTGAAAACACCAGTAAATTTCCATATTGTCGCATATGATCAGGCACACATGATACACCAGACAGTGCATGTGAGGTGTCACATTGACCTTTTGATAGCCTGCTGTTTTTATACTTAGGAAATTGTTTATCCACTGCTTTGCCTATGATTAGATATACATTTTCATAAATATACACTACATTTCAGCTGTATACACCTGATGATGCATGACATCTGGATTAGGTGGATCATCTGAAGATACAACTGTATACAGCTTTTCAAAGTCCTTCCAATTGCATTTTATCATATCAATGCAGTATGAGGTACTAATTCATGTACTTCAATCTTACCTTCCACAGTTTTACTTTAGCTTCTGTTGTGCTATGAGGAAGGACCACTTCCAGCTATGATGGCAGCATCTGTATTGTACACCGGCAGTACACTGATGTACACATACCTTAAAAACCTTTTTCATTCCATTACCGGTCAGAGAGGTATATTCACTCCTTCCTTGTCCTTCCATATATGGAAGGTCACACCACACTCTCTAACAGCTGTTGCTAGACCCTCTACATACTTATGGCTGCCATCCCTTGCAGCATTATCTAACATTGTAGCCAGTGCCATTAAATTGTCAAAAAGTACATCAAAAATCCTTAGTAATAAATGACACAAAATGGTTAACAGGAATCTTCAGAAAGGGGAAGGTGTACAGATCCCTGCCTAGTGTTGATTGACCTTCCCATTGCATGACAGTGTCTGGCCTAATGCAAACATTCCATAAAAATAGCATACTTGTGCAGGCATTATTTCACAAAAGGGCGCAGCGAATGCTTTAGATAAAGTATCGTAGCATTTGTGGCCTTTAACAGCACCAATTGTGTGATTGCCTGCTTATAAATGATGAAAGGAGTCAGCAGTCAGGATATAATTATTAATTAGTCTCCACATCAACCTTCATATCATGACTGGATGATAGCATGCCTTTAATTTGGAAGCAGACTAGTAACAGATTACATGCATGAACAGTGCAATATTTAATGTTTTGATGAAAGGCGAATGGTTGTGGACTTACCCCTCCCTGTTTAGATTGGGCATGGGAAAGCATATATAATGGGATAAATAGGGGCTTTGTCAAAGGTTAGTGGGTAAGCCTGCCTCTCTGCATAAACTATCCCCAAACTAGATTGTCCCATTGTCTGGTTCCAGGTTTGATATAAATGGTATTCTAGGGAAAGCAGACATTCAGTATCATAGCCAGCCTATAGATGACCTGAATTTTTTGCTGACCCACCCACATGTGCATCAAATTGTACCTGTACACAGATTTTCCGGTCATACATCAATGGCAGCCGGCTTCTACCCTGACCAACCACCCAAGCCACTGACTGTGTCGTGGTGTGGCATATCTGGTCGAACCAAGGGGTGACTCAACGTTACCCTTGGCTCCAGGTCGGTTCAGCGGTTGAGGGCCAACCACTCTCCATGACCTCGTCATGGTAGTGGCAAGTCTGGTCAAATCCAAGGGTAGCCTGCATTACCCTTGGTCCCAGGCCGGCTTGACAGGGGGGCTTGCACCCCCTGTCATATGCCTGACCGATTCAGCCTGACCCCCTTATGGGCAAACCAGTTAACCCGTTAACCAGCTAACATAGGGAGAATGGAAGCATTAATGATAATGATTGTACTAGTTCTTGACTGTTTAGCACCATCACAGCTGAAGTTATGCGTATCTTGTCTCCAGGATGAAAAAGAGTGGGAAAATCCTCCAGCTGTAGGTATAAAAAATAGCATTATTTTTTTTATAATAGGGCATTTATAATTTTGCCATTGTAGATTTGTTATTTATACTTATACGTGTGCTTACAATTCCTCAGAAACTGCGACTTCGACGTGTCTGTACGATCCGTCATAATCGGGGATACGATTCGGTTCATCAATGATATGTTCGTTCACGCAAGATACCAAACATGAACCATCTTTGGCCCTTTTACTTAATTTTCGCAGCAAAGAGTTTGGAACAACTAAATAGCATAAATACTGGTCGCAGCCTGCAGCATCAATAGTAATCAATGTTTCACCCGCTTCTTCTTTAGGATCCATTGTTTAGGTAGCGAAAAATTATCCAACAACAACAACAGAAATAATAAGTATCATGACCATGTTAAAAAAGAAAACCTCCTCACTATGCTGAGTACAATGCTCATTGTTGACTACATGCACCTGCGTGCTTCGGAGGTTAATGTCTTATGTGCAGAGGATGGGGAGATGAGAGAGTGTTGGTGGGAAAGGTGGTCAGGCATGGTAAGATAGGGAATGCGGTGTGTTGGAACTACAAGACTAAGGTGGTGATACGATTTGTGGGGGTTATACCATCCAAATCAAATGAAGGCTATGAAAATATATGAAAGGGAGATTTTGAAGCAAATACATTCAAGAGAACAGGAAAAGAAAGAACAATAAGATTTGTATAACCATCATTACAATCTTATTTCAGTATTGTATGACAGCTGCAAAGTGAACACAAGTGTTACACCATTTTTACACACAACCTCCATATCTCTTGTGAGAAAGTACAAATTCATAGACAGTGGGTGTGGGGAAGTGTGGGTATGAAGATGTGTGGGTGTGAAGATGTGTAGGTGTGAAGATATGTGTGAGCACACATGACACAGTGTTAGGGTTTACCTGATAGCTTGATGCCCTCACCTTCTCTCCCTCCTTCCCTCCCTACCGACAATGAAACACAACATTTTTTCGAGAATACTAATACCTTTCTCATTGGCACGAAAAAGTCTTCCTGAGACGAAAGCACACGTGCTATTATGAAGTCTACGCACTCCCAAGTAGTTCACTCCAGTGTTTGAGTGTTTGAGTGGGAGTGACATAAAATGGGGTGCTAGGTACCCTATGTTATTATCACTCTGATCAATTGGAGTACTGTCATCCTTTTTTATTAACACTCAGGGTGAGTAACAGGAGTGGTGATCATCCCTCATGTTTTGCAATGAAGTGGTGAGTCCAATGTTGCTTCCTTCTCACTGTTGTGGCAGGGGCAATGTATTTGGGGATGGAGGGGCTGAAAGGGTAAGACAAATATAAATTCTGTACACCATATCCATAATTCAGGTGCCATGGCACCCTTGCTCCCACCTTCTGCTGCCCCTGCCTATAGGTGCCACTTTGAGGTCACCATGTAGTTATCTTGTAAGAGGGGCAACATCTGGCCACAACAACCTGTGTTAAATGGATGTGGTGCACACCATGTACAGAATGGTACCAGCCTATGAACTAATCAGTGGAGTAAATGATTGTCTGTTGAAACTCAACGCATCTTAAAAGTGAAAATCCAGGTGGATGTGGATACAACGAATTTAGTTTAACCAACAGCCTCGTGATTTATAGACGACACTGCATGCCTATATACTAATACGAAGGCTTACCCGGCGTATCTGACGTACTTCAATCGCTTCACAAAACGCTGTTCTGTTCACTAATTGAGCCAGAAAAAGCCGGACACAGCTGAATACATTAATTTCATTGCGCGCACCTTTCGATCGACGTTAACCTGGTTTTTCTCGCAGAAGCGTAGGAACGTAAACAGGATTGGGGGGGCCCAAAGGGTGTGTCTAATATAAATTCAGCATACTTTATACACATAATGCCCCAGATTGGGGGGGGGGGGGGCCAAGGCCCCCTCTGCTCCACCCGGGTTCCTACGCCTATGTCTCGTAGTCTGCACAGGCCCGGCGCACTCTGTCCAAAGTTGGTGCGGCCAATTATTAAATATTAGTATGGGCGTGGCCGCATGCAAAGCGCGCGCGCGCGCGTTGAAGTTTTCTTTCGAAGCACATGCCCGGCCCATGTTGATGAAATACATGTTTATAAACTATAAGATGCAAAAACAGAATCATATGTAACCGGACAATGCGAACATGGGTGTGGCAAAAGCAAATTAACTGATCAAGATTCAAGCTCTTTAAGTATTAGGGGACTTTCGGTATCATTATGCCAATTACCTTAATTTGTCCTATGCTGCGAACTGCTAACAAATTCATCTGCGATGTTCTCTAGCTTGATGGTGTCAGTGAGAGCTTTGTGAACGTGTAACACCATTAGGGGATCTTACCTGGCTCATTGTGCTGCGTCGATAGCTTTTAATCCTACGGAGCGCGCTAAATGTACGTTCGAAAGTTGCATTTGTAGCAGTCATAACTAGCAATTCGCTTCATTAGTGTACAAACTTCAGACAGAAGTTGTATTTGAGGTGCTGTTAAAGTGCAAGTGTACTATGATGTCCAAAATTGTCGGCGGAATTTGAACTGTTGAATAGAAGTTTAGAAATTCCGTGCAAAAAATATACAACTGATAGCGAGGGGGGGGCAAAAAAAAAAGTTATAGACACCATCCCAAAAATTCTTAAAATCAAGGTCCACCCCCCCCCCCCCTCCGCCTACGAACACGCCCATTTTAAGACCACGCCCCTTAAAAATCATTACGTAATCGACAATTGACCGCACCTCTATTAATAATAATAATAAGAATGCAATCGCGCACAAACTTGCATAGATACACTATATACTACACATTGCCGCATTGCGCTTATAAATAGTTGTAGTTATTCCCATTCCTCTCGCATTAACTTGCTCCAAAACTAAGAGATCCGAGGCTTCATTAGCATGTCCGTCTTCAGAAGCAAGAATTCCTCTTCACTTCTATTTACAAGCATCATGCTCACCTTCTGCTTCCACTTCTACACCCACAATCTCTTCTGCAGATGTGGAAGACGGACTCGAAATAGGCGTTACGGGTTGCACAGCAGCTGCTGTAGCATCACTTACTTGCAAACACGTGTCTTAACAACGAAGTTATTTTTGGCTGACTAGCGCTAGCTTTTACCTTAGCAGCAACCGCTTTACAACTCTTGGATTGTTGATGCTGTCGTAGATTGATCTCGTCTATCAGCGGTATTTGAAGCTGTACGTTGCAACGATCGCAAATAGTTATATTCATGATGAAAGTGTGTGGTTTCCTCAATCACGTGATAAGTACAGTTGGCCCTCTGTGGCCCTCACCGGCTAATTTCCGTACAAATAATAATATAGAATCGCGCTACTGGGCAGATAGTTGACTTAAACCATATCTTCGCACGCATAAAAAACCTATGGACACTACGAACTGTATGATGTTGTCCGCTATGTTGCAAAAAAAAAAAATTCATAAATGTTATGAATTTTTGAAAAAATTCATTTAAGGCATAGACCCCCCCCCCCCCCCCCAAACTTTGACACCTCATAACTTTTTTTCCTAGACCCCCCTGCAAAAAATAATAGCATATTTGTGATGCTCTCAATGAGCTCTTCAAAGTTGGGGGGTGGTGTCTTCCACTTTGTTTTTTGCCCCCCCCCCCCCCCCCCCCCCCCCCTCGACTGATAGCATAATAGCTCTGAATGGAGGTCATCTTTAATGACTTCATAAAATGCGCAGACAAGCTCAAAATCTTTCTGGACTTCATCTTCCGTTCTTTAAATCCCTTCACGCAGTGTGGTAGTATGATAAGTCTTTACCTCATCATAGTGAAGAAATGGCATGTCTTAAACTATGCAGCCTGAAACGATCGCAAGACAGGATTTTTTTCTCCAAATGAACGCTTAGGAACGTCAAACCCATAGGGTGGTGCGGGATGTCGGGGATCTGAGGCAGATTATTTATTGAGAGCAAAGAGTTGGCTATTGTTGCACAGCAAGAAATTCAATGGTTAAAGTATGACAATCAATTAATGTAATTTTAATAATGTGAGACTAACACGTTCAAATAGTTATAGACGATCGATAATTGTGCAGAGGGAATTCATACAATGGTTAAAGAATAAATGCTCTATGACATCAGACACGCTCACATATTAGACACGCCCATTTTGGGACCGTGTGCGCCGGGCCTGGATGGACTGTGCGCAGATACGTCAAAATCACGCCTGTATTCATGTGCTGTCTCCAGTATTTTAAGATAAGCCCTGCATGGAGATTGGTTACTTGGCGTCATAGTGAACACGCAGTGTCGGTACGTACCTTCAACTGCACGGTCTTCTCGGTGCATTCCTCCAGCCAGACACGTTTGTACGTTTCTCCCTTAGCGGCTACTTGAACTCGCCTGGTCGATAGTTTTAATAGTTATAGGCCCTATAATGTTTTGTGTTTAAAATATTATTAAACGACTGAAGTGCAATGTTTTAGAATAACTTACGTGCAATGTTTTAGAACGACTTACGGGCAATGTTTTAGGTAAAAATCGTGTTTTGTTTTGCAACGTATGACGTGATTTGTTTAATGTTAATATCGATGTTATGTCCGGACACGCAAACCGCCTTTTGTTTTGCAACGTATGACGTGAATTGTTTAATGTCCGGACACGCAAATCGCCTTTTAAACCCGAAACCCGTGTTAGTAGTCAGTGTATAACCACAAAACCGGCCGACGTGTAATGCGCAAAATCCACAAGTGTGCAGTATTTGCTCGCGACCTCCAGGGCCACCGTACAAAAGGCCCATGCCACATACATGCACATGTAGGTACTACATGTACATCAATAGTGTTTGCTTCTTAGAACTTGGTACATGTACATGTCTAGCTCAATAGCTAACATCAGATTAGGATAACCTCAGTTTACATAGCAAACAATGCCCTTTTGTTGCTGACCTCTGAGCTGCACAAATGAATATTATACTTATCTTACATGTACCTATGGGACAGCATCCAGCAAAATCAGGCTTGTAAAGTTATAATTTTATTACTATAAAAATTGAATAAATTTTTACCTTTTCTTTTCGTACACTTGTTCCCACACCATTTCTGTACCGGTACATACTGATTGTGTGTGCATGTGTGTATGTATGTATACACGTGTGCATATGTGTGTATGTGTGTGTGCATGCGTGTGCATGTGTGTGTTGAAAAGTGCAAAGCAATAGAAAACTTTCCAATGCCCTTGATACTTCTAAGCTTTGAAGCCTTGCATATGGTGGCAGTGAATATTATTGCTACTTGTGTATGGCAGGACTGGGCCACTAGAAAGTTTACATAAGGCTAGCAGCTGAATGGTAATACATGTACATGTAAGCTTAGTGTTCACATTCAACTACACCAAACTTTCTTCAAAAGCACAGATCCATAGCTACATGTACTTCACAAGCACAGCACTATGGCTATAGAGCACCATCAAGCACATAGGATGATAGTAAAAGGTGGGGGGGGGGGGGGGGGGCAATGCCCCCACTTTGACAAAAATAAGGATGTGGCAATGGGCCCCATGCTTCCTACAACTGTACACCACTGACCTTAGCACCCCTTCACAGTCACTGCACCATGACTATTTCACAAGCACTGCACCATAGCACTATGTCACAGGCACAGCACCGTATTAGAGGCACTGCACAATAGCACTACACTACACAATAAGCACCAAATCACTAATATGGAATGAAGGCCTGCTTTTCTATGGATGTTTTAGTGATTTTAGAAGCTTCGTACACGTGTGTTCCGCGTATGGCGCGTAGTCAAGGATCGGGGTCTTGGTTGCCCAAAGATATCAGCACATCAGCAACAACACTACACAGCAGAGTATATCACGTGACCCCCTGTAACATCGACCCGCCCACAATACACCCCCCAAACTGTGTGTATGTGTGTGTGCTTGTACATGTATGTACTTGTGTGTGCTTGTGTGTGTGTATGTGTGTGTGTGTGTGTGTGTGTGTGTGTGTGTGTGCGTGCGTGTGTGTGTGTGTGTGTGTGTGTGTGTGTGTGTGTGTGTGTGTGTGTGTGTGTGTGTGTGTGTGTCTATCACCAAGATCAGGGGGGAAAGGAGGGTTAATTTGCTAGATATGTTTTAGTTGTCTACAGTAGAAGTTACAGAAGCCTCATGTGTGTACATGCATGTGTATTTGTCACAATACAGGCAACACACACAAACACAGCCCCTCCCATTTGCACATGCCATAACTAATTGACCACAATATCACATCATGTGTGTGTGGTGTGTGTGTGTGTGTGTGTGTGTGTGTGTGTGTGTGTGTGTGTGTGTGTGTGTGTGTGTGTGTGTGTGTTCACCAAGATCAGTGCCATGTTTGAGCCACTCCCTTACCACACTGGTAACGCAACCACACATACACAAACAGCCTTACTCTGTTCTGGCTTCACATTTTTCACTGTTGCATTTGTGGTATTCTCAAGATAACTCAGCCATGTGTGTTCTGCCGCAGCAAAGGGCTGTTGAAATGTTGTCCATATGTAACACACATACACACATACAATACAAACATACAAAAAATTAATTGTTTACACATACACAGATATGCATACTTGTATGATATTTGTATACCATCCCTTGAACTATTGTATTCATTGTTATCAACAAGACCTTTACATTGGTACATGTAGCAGAGAATGGTTGCAGAGAATGTCTGACAGTTTGTTGATCTGTGTGATGCGTTTTAGTGCTTGCGTGTTGTGTCATATCGAGTAATCGCCCATACATTGGCGGTCATCTTGTGATTTATTTCAAATTGTTCACTAATAAGTTTCACTGTGATGCAGTCGACAACACATGCACAACATTCACGTTTGAGTCCGTTGCCAACTTTCTACATATGTCCATATGCACATGTGCATACATTACATTGACAAAGCCTGCTACATACCACACTGACACAATAAACCATTTGTAAATAGTCACACCTTATCACTATGGTGCCTTCACATGAGTACACTAGCTACGGTGCCTTCCCAGCGGTAACTGAATATACATGTAAGTACGCAAGGTAGCTAAATATTACAATAAAACACAAAGCATGCAGTGCATGGTGAGAAATGACTGACATTATTGCAATTACCAAGTTGAGAGATGTGCAATGCCTAGGCCTACGTAAGTCATTGCCTTGCACATGCATTTTATATTTATTTCACCTGAAAGATTGCAACGGCGTTTTGCTGGTGGTGGATGTTGCAACGCAGCGCCAGACAGCAGAATAAAATACGCTACCACGCCGTTGACGCTGCTATCAGCTTCTTTGATACTCAATAAATCGGTGCGCATTTTCTAGAATTAAAACACATGCATGTAGCCGTATTACTATTGGTGCCAATAGTAGCTCCGGCCACACCTATACTAGTAGTTGTACTTCAGTTACTTAGATAAACTACCAACGTAACAGCCTAACAGCAATACAATTATGAAATGGGCCCGGCGATGTTTACAAAAGATCCGGAACGTATGGGTACGATAACGTACATTTATATGTAGGCTACTCAACTGGTAGCAACAACCCTTGTTACGTAGCGCTAGGAGGCGTGCAGAATCGATTTCAGGCCCGATTTCATACTGTATAAAACTGGTACAGCTAGGGAGATACTCATTTGCCTTGTCCCGCGATTTTGAGGGCACGAGACAGAGACAACAATCCGATTCGATATAGAATACTTCTTTCAATTATGGAAGCCGATTTTTAAATACAAAGACCCAATTTTCAATATATATTATAGTTCTTCGATGTACTAGCTACATGTTTTTTCTTTGGCAAATTGGCAAATCGTAAAGGTATTGACACAAATGGTCATAGAATTTGTAATGAGAAAACGCACCCATTGTCACTACGTGTACATTGAGGACAATGTTATGACAATCCTAGGGAAGCGACGCCTTAAATAGGAAAAATACGGCGACCCCACTAAAAATCATGGCAAATGTAGTGTACTAACAATCCCCTTTGGCAAATGCTGAGAAAAATCTGGTGTGCTTGGTATTAAAGTACCCCATACATGTCTATGGGAAGTTATACGGGAATATTCGGTGATTCGCAAACCGCGAATAAATTAGCTTTCCCTTTGACCGCTCATTTCTGGATATGTTGTATGCTTCGTTTAGATGTATATGCTGGCTTTTGTGCTCGGCTAAGAGAGGCACTAACGAGACTACGCCGGAGATACCTCTGATAACGTGCTCTGAGTCCGGACTTTGCGTGTGCAATAACAGAGGTGAGCAAGCTTGCCCGATTTGTCATCCATTTATAATATTCTGATACATAGCCATTAAAGGGACAGCCGAGCTAGACGTGTCGACGAGCGGAAGTGCACGTGCTGAAAGCATCACATGGGGCCTACTACTCATGGCGCCTTTCATCATGGAACTATCCAATCGGCTATTTTAAGACATCAGTAACACGAAATGCATGTCTTGCAATTTATAATCGCTGCTTTGCCTTATGTTGACTTATGGTGAGTCTGACAGAAAATGAGTACATCTTGACATCCTGTAAAACGTTTGCGAGCAAATACTGAAAAAAATGGTAATAAGTCATTTAAAAAAAAAAAATGGGGCTTGTCTCGGCCCCAGTACTTTAATACATCACAGCTGTGGATAAATGTATTTCATCACCGAAATGCACTTATGAAAACGATGAACAATAAATGCGGAATGGGCAGTGGCTTTCCTCTGCTCCTATTGTGCAAAGAAATTTTTTCATATACCAGTACATTGATTCTCCATCAACCATCTTTGCTCATCAGGACCCACACTATGTAGGATTGGCTCCGTGGGCGTGGCTTTCGATCGAGCGTTTTAAAGAAGGAGTTGCTCAGCTGTGTACATACACTGGCGGACGGAGGAATGGGGGGGGGGGGGGGGGGGGTTGCAACCCCCCCCCCCCCCCCCCCCCCCCCCCCTATGCGTCTATTACATAACACGCTACACATTAATTAACCACACATCTATGTGAAAAAATCTACGACAAACATGGCAGCGAAATTGCGCGAGGTTGTATGAAAATACAGTCTTTGTTCAAAAGGTGAGCTTGCGGATTACCATACACCAAAGTTTTAGACATAGCTGATTACCAGAAGCCACATGGATGGCTATTGTGGCTATAGCGTAGCCATTCACGTAGCCACAATAGCATTCAATAATTCATTAATCTTATGCACGCGGTTTATTACACAGTATGGCGCTCAACGTAACAATCAGCCTCAATCCGTTTAAAAATAGAAATATTGTATACATGTAAATGCTTGATATATTGTCCACTTAGTACTTTTGCTACTTTTAAAATTAATAACAGAAGGATCAAAACAGGTTTTGCTTCTTAATTAATGAAACATGCGCAAGATCATGATCAGTTATGACGGAATAACGCCAGAAAACTGTTATTTGATGATTGTTTCCAGCAATTCTTATATTCGTAAATTGCTAAATGATATTTTCATGCAATTTCCGTTTTGCACGCATGCAGTTTTGTGTAGTTTTTCACCATGATATAATTAAAAAGCGTTGGCGGCTGGGGGAGCTTACAGCGCTCACCTAGCTGGGCGGGAGGTACCCCCTCCCGCACCCTCCCCCGCCTTTGATCTTTATTATTTTACAACCCCCCCTTTTCTGAAATCCTGGATCCGCCACTGCTCCCCAGACCCCCTAGCTGGGCGGGAATGGTACCCCTCCCGCACCCTCCCCCGCTTTAATGAATATTATTTAACAACCCCCCCCCCCCCCCCCCCCCCCCCTTTTCTGAAATCCTGGATCCGCCCCTGGGACCAGTCAGTTTGAATGATATAACTTCTTTTGTCTTCTTTATTCAGTAGGGTTTGTGTTTGTCTTGCTGGTTATTCTTATTTATTTTTTGAAGGATGCACATGTTATTTGAAGGATGTATTCGCACATCTGGTGAATGTAAGCTATAAAGATAATAATTTTCAAGAAATGCTTGAATCTTTTAAGCATTACGAGCAGATTTATTCAAAGAAAAGGCGAATGAGAAATTCCACGGTGAAATGAGAAGTGCATGGTTACTATAGAACATGCAATTTACATCAGTGCTTTGAAAGGGAACAATCCAGCTGCATCTTTCTGAGGTACATGCGTGATGTGTTCTTTACCAGATGTGCTTTAGCCATTGTGGAATACAGCAATGCACCTATTTATTCCCCGACCCAGTGTGCAAGTGGTGGATCACTCATTTTCTGGCTATAGGGGTGATTCAATCCATGTTTCACTTTGTATAACAGATTTTCATTTCATGCTGATTGTACCTTGGCTGTAACTAAACAAGAGATGGCACTCAATTTCAGCAATTCGATCAGCCCGCTTACGTAACCAGATATGACTTATTTCCAAGCTTCGGTGCTCTTCTAAGCCTTCAGGTGACTGGTCGTCTTTAGTGCAAGGACTATAGGCGAGAAAAGCAGGTAAATACAAATATCAGGAAAACTGACAAACGGCCACAATTTAGGTTTCAAGTCCAAACTCCGGAACGGTTAGATATGGATTCATCTAAGTGTAGCATATCCAGCATCACTGTGTAACTCCGTTTCCTACCAAATCCAATTGCCGATAAACCTGAGATTCTGTCTTGTAGTTAGAAGCCGTTTTGTGCATAACGCCCCTTTTCTGTGCGCTTTTTGTAATTAACATCACATGACTAGCACAAAACGTGGGGGTGCGCAGTGCCGGTGTCAGGCATTACGGTCCGGGCAATTTTCGGTCTGGGGCCGGGAATACGGTTCCCAGACCCAACTCCTTATAGGGAATACGGTCCGGGGGAGGAGGCGGACTCAATTCCCTTATTGAACAAAGGTTTGAGTTTTGATAACCACAGGTAAGATTTTTGGCATTTGTGTATTATGCGCGTACATGCACGTAACTTTTGGCACCTGCGATCAAAGAGGACTGGTTTGAATTTCTAAGTTCTTGAGTATAGCTATTGGTCAGACACACCCTCCTCCGTAGATCTATTTACTAATAGATCGATCAGTTTGTCAAATAAGTTAAGTAACCACGTAGTCTTGAAAATGTACTGAATTATCGTTCACATTCATAGCCATAGCCATGCCGGCCCATGCGCATCAGCCATTCAGCGAGCTAAAAAGAATATCAACTCAGTCAATCACATACACTGCACGCACAATTATATATGCACCAAATGCACCACTGCGCAAGCGCTATGCTACAGTGCCCCGTCTATATTATTGGAACATGTCACATGCATGTATCAGAACTTATCTGGCGGTCTTCGAATCCTGGTTGACCTTCTCTACGCAAGAGGAGGTTCACCAGATGCCTCATCTTGACCATGCTCTGCCTCAGGATCACCCGCTGCAGGCTCCATCTATTGATCTCATTGATCACTTCACCCTCATCTGTTTCACTGTCTAAACATCCCTCTCTTCTTTCTTTGTCAGGAAACGAATAATCCTTTTCATCATCCTGTTTCTGTTTCCTCAGTTGCTCTGTTCCCTCTTCTGGTGCATCTCTGTCACTTAGCAAGTAAGGCTTTAGACAATTGAAATGGACTACAAGGTGTTTCTGTGGTGCTTCATGGTGCTGAATATATGCATGGAACATAACACCACTTAGTATATTTATCACAAGGGATCCTTCCATGGTCAATGCAGCTTGCAGGACCTTCTCCTTCGTACAGCTAGGCAGTGCAACTGCACCAAATCACCATCAGTTTTGCATGATGGACTCTGTATCTGCTCCCAGTTTCTCTCCTCCTCTAATATCTCAGATGACAGCATGCCCAGAAGGGTGCGATTGAAGCGCTCAATCATTCCATCAGACTGAGGATGGTATTGGGTGGATCTTGTTTCTAACAATTTGCACAACTCAGATATCAACCCAGATTCAAAGTTCATGCCTTGTAGTTTGGAGCCCCATATCTGCAAATGAAGTCATACAAGCACACAGCAACTGATGCAGCTTCCATGTTGCATGGAGTACAGCTCCACCCACTTTGTGAAGTAGTCCCCACACTAGGATGTATGCACTACCTTTATCGGTCTGTGGA